>ML808249.1:518104-557126 GCA_009831015.1 Picea engelmannii
CCTCTGATGACCATGACTAAACTCTTCTTATAGGTGACATGGTTTCTCTTTAATCTTAGGATGTTTGGGTATATGCCCTTTGTTGTTAAGTTCTGTGAATTTTATGAAGTGGATGTTGCATGCATGACCTCCTTGATGAAATGCTTTGTGCATTAAATCTTGATAATTTTAGGGGTTAAATTTCACTCATGGGCTAATTTTCCATGGTTTTTGGAAAAAAAAGAATGGTCATTCTAAAAATGATTTGCCCAAATTATATAGAATGCAATTATTTTCCCTTAAAAATAACTGAAATTTTATACAAACTATATAAAATCCTTAGAAATTTGAATATTTGTACAAAAATATGACCAAACATTTTATACTTAATATAAGAAGGATTAATAAAATTCCATCCTTAAAATCATTTAAAAATAATTTTCCAACCTTAAAATTATCTCTAAATTTTATTGATAATGAAAAGAAGCTTCAAATATTGTTTCTATACCTAATGATAAAAAAATCATTCATGAAAAAAGAAAATAAATCAAATAAAAAATTTGCAAACTTGTGTATGTGGTGTGTTCTAAGTCGGTGCATTTACTTCAACGCAGGCTTGATGTTCATCCCTTTTAAATCAAAGAGATGGGGTTGCAATCTTCGGGCCGTACTCGGTAATTCTGGAAATAACAACCTCATTGACTGGGGGCTGTGGATATAAGTAAGATGCGGAGACAACGAATCATAAGTGGCAAATCCCTTTGAAACAAAACTACCAAGATCAATGGAGCAACATGTGTTGGGTTGGGGGAGATAACTAAATGGGTGAGTGAAAATATTTGTTTTAAATCTTAAGCTTTTGCCATCAGTATTATAGTTTGAAGAAGAATTTTTCTGAGATTTAGTATCCATCCATTTTCAAATAAATTGTTTGGTTGGCAACGTTCATTTAAAAATGAATGTGAAAGGTTAGAAACGTCTATTTAAAAATGTTTAAAAATGAGTGAAATTCTTGAAGATGAACCATAATAATTTGGTCAGAAATTCTATTTAAAAATTGATGCAAAATTTCTTAAATATTCTTTAGAAAAGATCTTTGTTTTTCTCCAAAAACCTGCTAGTAGTATAACCTCTTGAAAATAAAACCCAGGAATCTTTACATGTCTAAACATTTTGTGTCAATCCATACACCAATTAATCTATAACCCAAATTCAATGAGAACCCATCTGTATTCCATTCTTAGGCTCACAAAACACCATTCTTAGGTCTTTGTTACTTTTCTTACTGGCTGTATGGGGAAGATAAGGTTTCTCATCCCTCTGTTCAAAGACTTAAAGTTTGAGCACATATATAGGGAAGTCATTCTTCGCCTCGGAAGGTAGGATTCACTTCTCCAAATAGCAGGATGGCTAGGAGGGCCCCCCACTTACAATCCGCCTTTATATCTCAGTTAACCTATGATAGTGGAATAGATCAGTCTCCTTTTTTGTGTATCTGATATCTATATGTATTTTTACTGGATACATTGCACTTAGCCTGCTTTTTTGGACTGTCATAGGGAGGAAGTCTGGACTGTATTTTTGAATCTTTGTATACACCATATATATAATATATATTGAAAAAATTTCTACTAGAAAAAAAAAAGCTCTCAAAACACCACCCCAACCCTTCCACACTTACAGATATATATATATCCTCTACTTTCATTATATACAAAACATACAATCATCTCAAACATAACAACATCATACTAATAGATTTTCAGCGATCATGTACAACCTACATTATATTTATATACATATAAAAGAATATATATATATATATATATATATATATATATATATATATATAACAGTGACAAGGCAATCAATAACCAACCTGCTAAACAGACTTTAATATTACCACTATTATCTTGATATATAAACCGCCACAGTGTCACAGTTCCATCCATCTTTGCCTCAACCAACGCACACATTTCTATATCTTCCTGTAATAGAAATATGCATGCTCGCTTGTGGATATAGTCATGTCATTTCACTTCATTCTCATGCTAATCATTAACGGGATCTCTGTTTGTCAGCCATCGGTGTCGTTGCCATTACAGACGCGTGCGGGGTGTTGTCATCCTGCGTGTCTTATCCATACAGGCGACCGACCCAATGAATTTATATCACCTATTATTATGATTTTCAAACATAACAGCATCATACAATATATTTCAATCATCATTATATATGGAAAATTTATCATAATTCAATTGTATCAGACTTGCTATAGTTATTACTGACTGCTATTGATTAATGCAATGCTGTTATCCATTAATGTAGATTGATTCATTATTGTTATTCAAGAAAAACCAAGCGACCTAGAATAACCAACTGATAAGCTATAAGAGCTAAACTTATTTTCAATATCATGTAATTAAATAAAACCTACATTATATAGATATACAGATCATATAATATATAAAGTACATTATGGCCTTGGAGTATGGTCTAAAACTGTTTCTGCTTGGCTAAGAGCTAAGGAAACAGGTTAACGGCCCAAGATCCAAAGACATCTGACAGGAATGAAAGCCTCCCCCTTTATGGATCACCATTGGGTTAATTCAGGTGAGATGGTTTTCCTTGAATAACAATGATGAGTCAGCCTGCATTAGCCGATAGCAGGCCAGTGATAACTGTCTCCACTACTGGTTTGACATTCTGAATTATGATAAGTTTTCCCACTCTAAAAGAATATATAACCTACCTTATGTAAAGGCGATTAATAAACAGCCTGCTGCCCAAGATTTAATACTGCGACAGATGGTATATACAAAGTGGGATATATCTCACGTATATACCAAGACAATCCAATATATATATCAACCGCCACAGCATTAAAACCTCTACAGCAGACTGCTTATTGATCAGATACAAATTATATAAAATGTATAAACTATATGTATGTACATCAGTGGCACGGTTCCGTCATCTTTGCCTCAACAAACACACATTTCTAAATCTTCCTGTAATAGAAATATGGACGCTCGCCTGTGGATATAGTCATGTCATTTCACTTAATTCTCGTGATGACCTTTAACGGGATCTCTGTTTGTCAGCCGACTGTGTTGTCATCCTGCGTCTCTTATCCATATATGCGACCAATCCAATGAATTTATATGACCTATTATGATTTTGCATGTCTTATCAGTGAATTTATATCACCTATCATGGTTTTGCCACGTGAATGTACAAAAAGGAAAGGATTTTATCTCTGTTTATCAGCCGTCAGTGTAGTCGCCATTAGAAAGGTGTGCAGGGGTTGTCATCCTGCGTGCCTTATCCATACATGTGACGAACCCAGTAAATCTAAATTGCCCGTTATGATTTTGCCACGTAATTGTAAAAATGGAAAGGACTTTATCTCCCCAGGGAATAAAAGAGAAGGGGGTGGGCTGTTTGTGTACCAAACACAAACTCTATTTTAACGGATCTTTTTTACAAATTTCAAACGATTATTTATTGATAAACTATTTTAACGGATCTTTTTTACAAATTTCAAACGATTATTTATTGATAATTGTTTTATTATGGAAATTGAAATATAGAGTTATTTCAAAATGAATTTTATTTAAAATTTCGTTATTTACATTAAAATTTTATTAATATTGTAAATTTATGATCCATTTTAAAAGTGTATTTTCTTGATAAGTTAATTATGATTAATATATATGATTTTAAAATTATAATTTCGAAATTTAATTATCTATAAAATAGTATTTGAATGTGAAAGAAGAGAATTGGAGATTCTATTTTCTTTATTTTGGATTGTTGTCAAATAAGAAAAATAATGAGTAAAATGTATATAATATGTTGGTGGAAAACTTGGACAATTATCTACATGTGCAAGAATAAAAAGAAAAAAAATTCCAAGTAATTTATATATATATATATATATATATATATTGATGACTTTAAGTGTGAATTATTTAGTGCTTTAGGCTTTCTTCGTCCTTGAATCAAAATTTGATTTCTTATTGACCACAATGTTGTTGAGTCATGGATATAGCTGCAGCTATAATTGAGGCACAAGGACCCCTCCTAGACCCTTTACCTCTCATATCTCCAATTAAGAGCCTAACAGTACGAGAATGATGTTGGAAGCTAGAGTTGTTGCAGAGGAATTTAGGGAACAAGTTCCTCCCAACATTCAAGAGAAGATAGAAATTGTGGATGAGGAAATTCATCTAGATGGATGTAACATTCACTAGTGGGACATTGAAGCTAATATTGGTGATTGGATTCTATATCTAGGAAGCTCCATGGAAAGAGATACCAAGTATCAGAGGACTGTTGACTTTTATTGGCATATTAAAAACTTTGTGGGAAAGGTTCTTTAGGATCGAGAAGATGACCAAGAGGAAATCCTTGCATAATTGACAGAGGTCAAACAACAACTCTATGAGATAAGGACTACTCTGTGATCTCGTGCCCAACAACCTATTATTTAGCATTGTACTTGTTCCATAGTTGAGAAGAAAATCTAGGAGTGGGATTTTGAGAGCATAATAAAGGAGGTAGGAGATTTTGTAGTAGCCATTTAGGCCACAGTGTCAAAGACAACTCCAAAGTGAGTACTCCTTTATTTGTACTTACATTTCACAATTGAAGAAAGGTGAGCAGAGCATAGGCCTCAGCTCTGAGTTTGGTTTTCTCCCATATCGGGTTTTGTTATGATCCAACACCTTAAAAATGATAAGAAATCATTAAATAATAGTCCACTTCGAGGGGGCAACCTCCTTTACAATATATCCACTTTAGAACACAATATGAGTTGAGATGATATGCTCCTAAGACTAGCTCTCCTTGGTGTATATATATGAGACAAAGGGTACAATTATAATGAAAGGGTGTGATGAAGGGGTTCATAACCTACATACAATTATAATACAATAAATGTAATAATTCAATAAGGGGCTTAATAAGGGGGTTTATACATAACATGGGGCTTTGTCTAGGGCTTAATAGGTTTCCTAGGATACATATTATTGGCCCTTGACCAAGTTTTGAGGAAACATTGGCCATGTTTGACCATTTTTGGGACTTCGATAGGCTGATCGAAGATAGAGCACCCAGGCGGAGCTGAGATCACAAGATCTCACCTATTTTGCGGGCTTTTTGGACTTTGTAGGGTTTATGTAGCAGATATGGGATGTCGACCCATGGGTTTACCCATGTTTAGGCCTTTTTGTAATGTATAAATAACTATATAGGATTTAGAGCGAGAACAGTCTAAGTTGGCTTCGTGCAAGAATATGTAAAAGTGCTAGCTAAGTGTTGTATTAAGTTTCTTTGGCTTAGTGCAAGGAATTGTAAGAAGCTTTGTGCACAAACTATGTAAATCTTTGTGCTAATAAGAAGTTGGCTCTGTGCCCTACCTGATTTTGGGAAGGAGGATTTGGCGGGCTGCGCACAGATATCTTGTCCTCTGCGGAGTTGTGCTTTGTGGCTTTGTGCATAGGAGCCGAAGAATGTAGAAAGATTGAAGATCAATAAAGAAGAGAAGAAGAAGTTGGTGGGCGTAGCCCCACACTGGGGTGAACCATGAATATCCAGTGTTCTGATGTGCTTTGTGAAATATTGTTCATGTTGTTTATGTGTTTATCTTCTTAGTGTACTAATCTTGATGTATGATAGATAGATCTGTGGATGTTTAGTGCTTTATGACATTTGGATGCTAGAATTGAGCTAATACTATGTGCTAAATGATTAGATATGCTTAATCTTAATTACTACTGTGTTGATTTGTAATAAGGGTTTAACCTGTGATGTGAATAAGGTTCAAGAACTAATGCATGTTATTGGCTAAGTCCTATGTTAAGTATTGTAATCACAGATCTGTGACCCAACTTGGTTGTAGACACTTGAGTCCTACAACCCCCCTTGCCTCTACCTCGGGTGAGACTTCGTCTCCTTTTCAGGTGTTGCCGAAAGAGCCGATAGTTAGGGTTTTGTTGGTGCGTTGTTGAAGCATTGAACCCTGGGTCTACCCCTGTGTGCCAACAAATAATTTTGTTGTCGAGACCTGAAACTTTGATTGTTGGGAACTAAATAAAAGATAAAGCTTTGTGCGTAGATTTGTTGTTGTAGTGTGCAATATTCTACTTGACTTGCGAAGCTATGTTCTAATAGAGAAGCTCGATCTAAAGAAAAGAGGTAAGATCTTAAAGCTTTATGCTCTGGTAAAGGTAAGATAAGTGGAAATTTTTTCTTCGAAAGTATGAATCTAGGTATGTTTGATAGATTTTGTTCTAGTCTGACAACTAGGGCACAACTAGAAGAAATATTTGATCTGAATAAATTTGATAGAGATAGTGAAAGATATGTTATTCCTATGCATCGAAAGAATTTTTGGACTAACAAGTGGATGCAGGAACCTAAAAATAATTTTTGCAGATTGTAGGTCCATCATTATGATCCCAGTGCATAGTACAAGAAAGATTGGAGATCATTTAAAAGAAAGAAAGGATTGGCACTGTGTTATAATTGCAGAAGATCAAGACATCTTGCTAAGGAATGCCCTGGTATAGGTCCTATTTGTTTCTGTTGTAAAACTATTGGCCATGAAGTTGAGGATTTCCCTAGAACGATTGCCAAAGTTGAAAATATGAACATGAGATAAGAAAACTATGAAGAAGCAAAGGGACTACGGATATGTTAGAGAACCAGAAAGAATCAGAGACTATGTTATTACAGTTGAAAGAAATATTGAATGATCGTAGAGACATTAGTTTACCAAAGATCTTAAAAGAGAAGCAACGCATAGAAATAAGAATAGGAGACTCTGACATAGACTGTGCCTTGGATGAGGAAACACAGATGAATGTCATGCTAGAAAGCACTTGGGAAATTTTGGGAAATCCTGCTATGGTTCCTTCATTGGGAAGGATAGTATTGTTTAAAGGAAAGATGATAACCCTATGTGGAAGAGTTACTAATGTACCTATGATTTCTCATGAAACATCGACCGAAGAATAATTTGAAGTCATTAAGTTTGTTAAGAACAACACCCCTTTCCCCCTTTTAGTAGGAAATATTTGGATTGAGAAAGATCAGATCTAAAGGAAAGCAGAGGAGGAAGCTACAGAGCAGAAAAAAGAAAGAATTAAGGGACCTCATAGCTAGAAAAATAGAGCAACTAATACAAGAAAAAGAGGATAAGTCGAAGCAATAGAGGTCCAATGAATTAGCTGTCGAAATTGAAAGAACACAAGAAGGATTAAAGAACCTATCCATGTAGGAAAGAAGTGCATCCACCCCAGAGATAGTAAGAGAAGAGGTATTACATTTGAACCCTTTGAAAGAACATTAGCAGTATGAAGTTACTACGCTAAGAGAAGATAAGAATAAGAATGGAAAGAGGAATCCAAAGACTCAAATCACAGGAAAGAAGACAAGAAAGCTCAGTAAGAAGAAAACAAAGTTAGAAAAACTGCAGGAAGTTCCATGGAAGACTTCACAGAAGGCAGGTTGGCAGAACTTGAACCTCGCCGCAATAGAAGAACCACATAGAATGACACTTCGCCACGACGAAGCTATATGATCGTTGGAGGTGTCCTGGCCATTAGAATGACACTCTGAAATGGTTAGAAACATATTTATTCCAGAAAGATCATCGTTGGACCATTGGGACCGCACCATAACAACCAGATTCATATTGATTGAGGCATTCCTGCTCATTGGAGGAATCTATTACGACGTTGCTTATTTAACCCATCAGATGTTGCGTTGGGACCACTTTTTGCAAACCGAGATAAACGAGCTAACAGAGAATTGATTGCATATCGCACTGTGTTGTCTAGACCTCACTATCCATTTGATTACCTTGTCTATTTGTTCTCCTATCCGATCTCCTTGATTACAAGTGTCAATGTTGGGCGAGCATAACGCACTAGAGAAGTTTGTGGAGGAGATTTGGATAGACCTCATGGCTGAGAGAGTCATGTTTGTAGGAATATAGGCATCGTCGACTGGCAGATTGCAAGAATCCCCATCGAATGGGCAACATTATGGTTGCGCTGCTGAGAAACGAAGAAAACACTGGGATGATCTGGCTAACGCGAAGCAGATCCCACCGGTCTTGCCAGACTACATCCCGCCTTTGGCTGGCATGGTTAATGACGACAACATCCTGTGTGATTTAGAATAAACGTCGATCACTACGTACCTCCTGAAGGGGATATGCACAATTGGATGCCAGTTGGGACTGATCCCAACTCTCAAGATCAATGACTTCAACCTTGGAGACCAGAAGAACTATGCGATGCTCGCACCGCATAGGTACCTGATGAAGATGACTAGGAAGAAGCCCAAGATAGTTCCCCAGCCGTGGATTAAGGAGCTCGCATGATTCAGGATCTTGAACATGATGAAGATCCCCCACTTCGGTTGACATCAGGAGGTTAATGCTTTCATTAAACTCTTCCTGTCGTGATATCATGGAGGTTATCTTTGGTTATGTTATCACACAGTTTGTAGCTAGGAGAAAAGGCTATAAGGTAGAGGGCCAAACTGGCATAACAGGAACCTATCCCACCCAATGTCACCATGATGAGATGGTTCTTTCTCTTTAGGGAGGTGAGGCCCAGGGAAGACGTCCCCGGTGACCTGGGGTTTTGAAGAGGCTAAGAAGATAATTAGACAATGACAAGTTCCCCTTTCATAGATCACCGCCAATCAAATAGTCCTGGCTAAACAACCAATAATAAGGTATAACCAAAGAAAATAAAAACACCTGTTTGAGACAATACAACAAGGAAACTGATACGTGCAATCTTCATTAGTACTTCATATAAATCAGTGACTATCTGATATTCAATATAAGCAATTTAAAAGTAAATGTTGACGAAGTCAATGTTTACAAAATATCAATGATAAATGTATCACTTGTCAATAAATACAAGAATGATATGGCATCCAATATAATCAATCAATACTTAATATAATAAATGCCCTCAACTACCATTCAATTGCTTATAGACAAAACATTGTTGCATCAATGATATAATAGCAAGGAGTGACGTCAACATTCAGGGTTAGTAGGTTAGGGTTTTGAGATTCAAAGTTTTTAAGAGTTTGTTTGATCAGCTTCATTTCAACGTTTGCGGACTCTCAGATCAGTGCCTTAGGGTTTAATGGAGTCATAAGTGAAGGAAGCAAAGGTTGAAGGAGATGAGATTTCAAAGGACTAGAGGGAAAAGTTTCAAGGTGCTACTAAAGCAGGGCCTAAAAAACAAAATCCTAGGGGAGAGAGGCTCACTCTAGTGTTGCAAAAGCAAGGTCTCATGCTCTCTCCTCCTTCCCGACAAACGACTAGCTCAAAGACAAGATAAATAGACCAAGACAAGAGGGTTTGATGAAGGAGGTGTTGCTAAAGCAAGGCCTATCCGCAAACCCTAGAAGAGTATGGCCCTGGTGTAGTAGGCCTAGGCCAAGGACATCTCACTCTCCTTGGCTCTCAAGAAGTATGGCTAGTAATAAATGAAGAGAGAGAGATGGTGTAGTAATGACTAGGCTCTCTTCTTCTTCAATGGCTGAAAAATTCTCTTAAAGGGGACATGAGACAAGGACCTACTTGTGTGCTTGTCACTTAGGGTTTTGATTCAACAAATTTATAAGCAATATGCAGGAAATTTAAAATACAACCATTCAATAAGATGTTTTTCATAAGAAACACTTATAATTCATGAAGAAATAACCATGCAAACCCTAGTTGTAACACCTTCCTTCAAGAGAAACACCATAAATGCCAAAAAATATCTTCCTTCAACAAGTGCGCATCACTTAGTTCAACCAAAAACCCAAATAGGGCACACAAAATCAGACCTCACTATGAGTGAGTGAATTGTGATGATAAAATGAGGGTCAAAACCCTCAATATATAGTGTATCAATAACCTAATTTTACTTTTTTAGGTCATAAAAAGGCTGACAAGGCCATAATGTCAAAACCATACTCTTTTTACACTAAATGCTAAGTAAAAACCCTATTTAAATAGAAAAGAGAGTAAAATCCCCTTCAAAGGAGGCTTTGGCCCTTTCTAGGGCAAATGAAACATCCAAGAGCAAAACGTTAGACCCCCAGGGGCCTCTCCAACATGCCACACATGCCACTACTCCCTAGTCTACCTCCAAAAGCATCCATGAAGCTGGATGATGTCATGGTGAAGATGGGGACGTCCTAAGCCTTCCAAGGCTAGTGTTCAACTGAAAAGGGGTCATTCTCCCTAGGTCTAGTCCTGTCGGAGTGTCTCTAGTGGAACGTCCTCCTCGTCTCAGGTGAAAAACCCCTGATCAAGCTCTGTCTTGTCTTTTCCCCCTGATGGGGTCTCAACATCCATCTGGTGGGCTCTTCAACCCATGGAGGTCCGAACTGGTCATCTCCCCATGTGTACCGGTCCAAATGGTACATGTCCGTCGGGCATGGTCCTACACATCAAAAGTTATGCCCTCCATGGGATCATCAGTCACAGGGATCATAGAAACGTCAATCACATATCATCATCAATGTTATTAAACATATGCATAAAACCCCTAATACATCAATCAATAGCTCAAAGACATTACAAAAACCTGCAATACAAGATTGGAGAAAAGGACAAGGCGTCCTATTGGGCTAGTGTCCACAAGAAAAGGAAAGTTTCCAGGAAGATCTCATCCAAGCCATGTAAGTGAGGTGATGTGGCTAGGGGATGTCCAAACATGTGGGTGCAGTGAGGGCTAAGGATGCAAAAATGTTACATGTGGGTGCCTTTGTAGAAGGCGAGCTTTACCTGTCATGGATTCATTTTCTCCAATCCCATTCTTGCCTTTATTCTTTTTCTTGTTTTATCCTTTTATTTTCTTTTTCTCCTTCCCCTTTTTTATTTAAGAACTAACTAGGGGACACTGCCTTGGCATGGTGACTAGAGCTGACAATGTTACCCACAGGTACTTTCACAGAGATGAGAAGGTTGGCTCGTGATGAGACCCCCTTTCCCTTGGCCATGCAACCAAAGGTCACTGCCCTGGCATGGTAACCAGATGGTAGCAATGTCATACTGTTAGGTACCCATGGACCTAATAGGTTGGCTCGTGATTAGACCCCCTATCGTCTGACTAGGTCTTGTTTTGTTATTTTTTGGGTCCCTCTTATTTCTTGTTGAGAGGATTTTTACTGCCTTCTCAGGGATCCCTGGGCGAAGCATATCGAGGTTTTATTTCTAGGCTTTTGTCTTTTACCAGTTGCTTTTACCTTCTAGGCCTTTAGCCCCTTCTTCCCATGATATAAAGTGAAATCCTACAAATAGGTCAACCCAATGCCCGGACAAGGGGAATGGGATAAATGAGCAGGAGATAAGATGAAATAGTGGTGCTATGATGGGAGCAGACGATGGATTTTCAGAAATCCCCCCAGTGGAAAACCAAGACCTATGGGCACAGGCTTGCTAGGGCACCTTGTCAATTTTCCCAAGCATGGTCAAGTGGGATAATGTAAGATCCAAGAAGTTGTTAGAGATAAAAGGAATCAGATGCATATATTTAAAGGTTTCAATGATCAAAAGTGACACATACTATGATACCCGGACCAATTACCTCATGGATAAATAACCTCTTCTAATACAGGATTAAGTCGATGGTGATGGATATTGTTGTTGTTGACAAGACACAAACGATGAGTGAAGAAAAGACGGGACCCTCCAGGTCCATGCTCAGGTCAATCCTTCTCTCGGTACTCCATGTCTAGGACCCGTGGGCCTCAAGACATGATTTCCTAGTTATCCATAAAAAGTGGGGATAACAGGTTAGATAGGTGCATCACCATGGATCCGACGCTAATCTACCTGATCACTAGATTGAGCATACAGGGACCGGACCCTCGGAAGTTCTACCTAGAGAAGGCTACAGATTGGTCCTTGGCCCAACATATAAAGGAAGAATATGGTGATGTAGAGAAGGGAAAGCGAGGCTACAAGGTAGCCTACATCCAGGTTGGCGCAGTGCACCTTGCTTGCCCACTAATTGCTGGCAAGCTCATCAGAAAGAACCGTCCGACACAAATCACAGGGTTTGTAGTGGACCTCGTAGGGAAATGCATATAATGAATGCAAATGAATTGGGTGAGTTACCTCGTCAACGAGATGGAAAAAGACTGCTACAAAGTGCAAGATAAAGGGTATGATTTTCACTTTAGTTGGCTATTGGTACTGATCACATTTTTCGCTTGGAAAATGCCAGAATGAGCAATGTTCCCAGAAGTCGAGCCATCAGAGTTGTTGGCCATAAGGTTCTCCACCTTGTGGTACATGAGTGATATGGCGAAGTAGTGGCAATCAAATGCGGTGTTCCATGGTTACTACCTATAGCTGAAGCATGCCATTGAATCATTCCCCCGAATGACACCGAATACACTCCATCAGTACAGACCATTTGCGAAGTTCCGTGCAAACCAACACTTCATTTATATCACTACGTGCAGAGATGAAAGTAAGGAGGAGTTGTAGTCTTATTATAAATTGACCGATGAAGACATGAAAGAGATCACTAAGGAATGGCCAGTAGAATTCCTTGTACCGGTCGAAGATGCAAAACTCTTTGACCCCAACATCAGCGGAATTACTTTGGTCATCTAGACCGAGTATAATGGACAGAGCAATGCAAAGAAAAAGAATAAAAATGAGGAAGTGCAGGACATAGAAAGTGACGAGAAGGACAACGCATCGGAGGAAAGTAGGCCTGATTCACCCGTAGGAGGAGGAGGAGACGAAGTGAACCAAGAGGAAGGAGGGGAAGAAGGAGACAAGCAAGATAAATGAAATGTGACACCGCCAAAGGATCCCCTTACAGAGGCCGAGACATCAAAGAAAAGGAAGGTTTCTCTGCAGAAACCCTCAGCACAGAAGAAGACCCGAGCCAATAAGCCTCAGTCGCAAAATGTGCTCACAGTGGACGATATCAAGCTCATCATCACAGTTGTATATGATGCTTCAGAAGACATATTGCAGAGACATGGAGAAAAAAAGGATTCGATGTATGATAGAATAGATAAGGAACTCAAAGACATAAAACAAGATATCCATTTGAGTCGTGCAATGCCTACTGCGCCTTCTTCAGCAGAAAGTGTAGAATTGGGGGATGAGCCAACCCAATTACAAATATTAGCAGATGCAACCAAGGCTCGAATCCATCGAGTCCAAGAAGAAAAGGAGAAGGCCACATAGGCCTTAAAGAAAGAAAAGGAGGAGGTCCTAGAGAAACTTTGAGTTGCGCAAAAGGAGAAAAATGAAATTCAGGTGAAGTTCGAGCAGAACAATGTGAAGATGCAGGAAGAAAAATATCAACTGCTCCCAGAGAAGATTGTGATCAAGGAGGAAGTGACTAAAGTAATTCTCTCTGTGTTGGGATTGGCGTAGGAGGAAGAAGAGTCAATCAAGATACAAGTGGGGAATCTCGCTGAGGCCATGCAACAACTTCAAGCAAGAGTAATGGAGCTACCAATCCAAGCAGTTTTGAGCACTCCGTAAGAAGTGCGCGATTAGAGGGAAGAAGCTGCCAAGAATGCAGTAGAAAGAATCAGGTCACTTGCCTCAAAGTGTAAGAAACTAAGTGATCGAAGTGCAGAGACCAATGAGCACCTTGAAAAATATCCAGAGCTGAGGAAATTGGAAGCACATCTCTAGGAGGTGAATAAAAAGACATCTACTATACAAGCACAGATAAAGTTTCTTAATGCACTTGAGAAGATGAAGAGGTCACAGGAGCAATGCACAGTCCAACAGTAGGTTACTGCCATCAAGAGAAAAGTCATGTAGGTGAAATAAAGATTCCAGTCGATGCGGGATGAAGCTTGCACGATTTTTGAAGAAGTTGAAGGACAAGGCTTGCAGTTAGACCAACTGGTTGTGACAGTGGAACAATGCCTGGAAGGGCATATCACTGTGCAAGTGATTCAAGAGTTCATCGAGTAGGAGGCTCTAACGAAGCAACAAGTCGAGGCAATTCGAGCTAAGCTCGAGGCCTTCAAAGAAACACTGCCCAGATCTGAGTGACTCAGGATGAGTCACAGGTGAGAGTTGGGACTTGTTGGCCCTTGACCAAGTTTTGAGGAAACATTGGCCATGTTTGACCATATTTGGGACTTCGATAGGTCGAATATGGAGTGCCCAAGGAGAGCTAACATCGCAGGATCTCACCTATTTTTCAGGATTTTGGGGATTTTTAGGGTTTATGTATTGGATATGGGATGTCGGCCCATCAATTTACCCATTTTTAGGCCTTTTTGTAATGTATAAATAAGTAGATAGGACTTATAGGGAGAGAAGTCTAAGTTAGCCTCATGCAAGAATATGTAAAAGTGATAGCTAAGTGTTGTATTAAGTTGCTTTGGCTTAGTGAAAGGAATTGTAAGAGGCTTTGTGCACAGACTGTGTAAAGGTTTCTGCTAATAAGAAGTTGGCTCTGTGCTTGACCTGATTTTGGGAAGGAGGATCTGGTGGGCTGTGCATAGATCTCTTGTCCTCCGCAAAGTTTTGATCTATGGCTTTGTGCATAGGAGCCGAAGAATGTAGAAATATTTAAGATCAATAAATAAGAGAAGAAGAAGTTGGTGGGCGTAGCCCCACACTGGGGTGAACCACGCACATCCTGTGTTCTGATGTGCTTTGTGCAATATTGCTCATGTTGTTTATGTGTTTATCTACTTAGTGCACTAATATTTATGTATGATAGATAGATTTGTGGATGTTTAGTTCTTTATGAGATTTGAATGCTAGAACTGAGCTAATTCTATGTGCTAAACGATTAAATGTGCTTAATCTTGATTGTTGTTGTGCTGATCTATAATAAGGGTTTAACCTGTGATGTGAATAAGGTTCAAGAACTAATGCATGTTATTGGCTAAGTTCTCTTTCAAGTATTGTAATCACATATCTATGTCCCATCTTGGTTGTAGACACTTGAGTCCTGCAAACCCCTGTTGGCCCTTAACCAAGTTTGAGGAAACACTTGGTCATATTTGACTGTTTTTAGAACTTCAATGGCTTATCAAAGATGGAGTGCAAACACGAAGCAGAGATCGTGGAAGCTAGACCCCTTTCTTGGGTCCTTTTTTGGTTTTTGGGGATAATGTAATGGGTATGGGATGTTGACCCATGGGGTTACCCATGTTTAGGCCTATTTTGTAAAGTATAAATAAGTAGCTAGGCGATGTAAGAGAGAGGGAGAAGCTAAGTGATAGTAAAGGATTTGTGTATACTATGTGACCGAATTGCAAAGCTGAGTGCATGGGTTGTAAGAAGGCTCTGTTCTAGATCTACTCGGGGAAGGAGGATCTGGCAAGCTGCACGCAGATCTCCTGTCCTATGCAGAGTACAATTTTGAGCTCTGTGTTGTAATCAGATTGACCAAAGCTAATAAAGAAGAAGAATACTTTGTGGATGTAGCCCCAGGGTGGGAGTGAACCACGGTAAACCTATGTGTTGTGCTCGGTGCCTCCACCTAATGTGTTTGTCTCTTTCCATGTGTTGAGCTTTGATATGATTATGCTATGTGATTTGCTATTATATACTTAGATAGATCTAGTTTGCTTTGTGCTTCTTATATGTATGGATGTAGATCTGACATATACGAAAGTGTTGAGTGCTAGACCTATTTTGTTGTTTCTAAGTGCTAACTTAACCTAGATCTAAGTGAATGTTGTGGTGCTCTGCATCATCTGCGGAGTACCATGAGGATTAAATATTGATGAATGATCTATGATAAAGTGTTTGCTAAATGTTAGAATCATAGATCTGTGTCCCAGCTAAGGTTGCAGACACCTGAGTCTTGCAACCACCCCTGCCTCTACCTCGGGTGAGACTTCATCTTCTTCGCAGCTATTGCCAAAAGGGCTGATAGTTAGGGTTTTTTTGGTGCGTTGTTGAAGCATTGAACCCTGGGTTTGCCCCTATGCCAACAAATGGTTCTGTTGTCGGGATTGAAACTGTGATTGCTAGGAACTGAGAAGAAGAATCTTTGTGCAAATCTTTGTCCTGAAATTGTGAAATCTTTGTGCGTGGATCTATGCCCTAGTGCACAATAATCCACTTGATCTGAAAATCTCTATGCTGAAGAAGGAAGGATAGATCTAAAGGAAAGAAGTCAGATCTGTAAGAAAAGAGGATGATATTGAAGAAAAGAAGTAATATATGTAAGCTCTATGCTCTGATAAAGGTAAGAATAGTTAAAAGTGATTAGATCTGGAAGCTTTGTAATCTATAGAAGTAAAAGAAGTGAAAATTTGTGTCTCTAAAGTATGGATTTAGGTATGCTTGATAGATTTTTTCCTAGCTTGAAAACTAGGGAATTGTTAGATGAAATAACGTTTGTTTCGAATAGATCTGATAAGAATAATGAAAGATATGTTATACCTATGCATAGAAAAAAAAATTGGACTAACCAATGGATGCAAGATCATAGAAATAATTTTTTGTAGGCTAACCATCATTATCCTAGCGCGCAGTACAAGAAAAGTTGGGGATCATGGAAGAAAAATAGAGGATTAACTCTTTGTTACAGTTGCAGAAGACCAGGACATCTTGCTAAGGAATGCCTTGAGAGAAACCCTAGTTGCCTCTGTTGTAAGGCTATGGACCATGAAGTACTAGATTTCCCTAGAATGATTACTAGACTTGAAAAGATGAATATGGAGCAAGGTCAAGAGACTAAGATTATAGAAGAACCCTAGAAAGAATCAGAGATTATGTTACTGAAAATGAAAGAAACCCTGGATGAACATAAAGATGCCAGTTTGTCAGAGATCTTCAAATAAAAGGAGAAAATCGAAGTAAGAATAGGAGACTTCGACATCAACTGTGCTCTAGATGAGGGAACATAGATGAACATTATGACAAAAAGTACTTGGGAAACCCTAGGAAGGCCTGCTATGGTTCCTTCACTAGGATGAATAGGGTTGTTTAAAGGAAAAATGGTAACCCTATGTGGCAGAATTACCCAGATAGCTATGAGTACCCATGGAGCTTTGACAGAGGAAGAGTTCGAAGTCATTAGATTTATTGAGGACCGTGCCCCATTTCTAGCTTTTTTAGGCAAGATCTAGATTGAAAAAGACCAGATCCGGAGAAAAGAAGAAAAGGAAGCCCTAGAAAAGAAGAAGCAAGAACTCATGGAATTTATGACTAGAAGGATCACCTACTTGATGGAAGAACAAAAGAATAGATCGTAGCTGTTGAACACCAGGGACCTAGATGTCGAAGCTTATAAGAGTGTTAGAGGAACCACAAAAGATCGAAATACCTAATCCATATGATGAAGGAGTATTACCCTTGGATCTGAAGAAAGAACCTCAGCAGTGCGAAGTGACTATGTCGAGAGAAGATAAGACTCAGAATGGAAAAAGGATGACTGAGACAAAGCTCACTGGGCAGAAGGCTAGGAAGCTAATTAAGAAGAGAGCCAAGATCGAAAAGTTACAGAAGGTTTCGGAGGAAACTTTGCAGAAGGAAAAATTACAAGAATTGAGCTTCGTCGAGATATCATAACAATGACATCTGGCACTTCGCCATGGTGCAACAATATAGCCATTGGACCGATATACCCGTTCGAATTCTGCCCTGAACGGAGAGAAAATAATTAAAGGATCACCACCAGACCGTTGGACCACGCCATAACAGATGGATCAATGTTCAAGAAAGCTTCATACCTGTTGCAACTAGACCATTGATGAATTTCCTATTTAACTCGTCGTGCCACGCACGAAGAACACTTTTGCCAACTGAAAACTCAAAGCCCGCAGAACTCGTAATTGTATACAATGATCATTGCAAGAAGATCGTTCACCCTAGTGTAGTGTTTTGAGATCATCATGACCCCGCTTATTTTTCCTGAGTGCATATGTCTGACGAGCTCACCGCGCTTGAGAAATCCGTCACATAAGTCCTTCTCGATTTAATGACCGAGAGAGTCATATCGGAAAGAATAATGTCCACAGGAGTCCAAGCCTCATCGACGAGAGGAGTGTAAGCCTCCCTGTCCACTGCTCGAGCTAGAACATCTCGAGCCAACGCAGAGAGGAGAACTAAGCATAAGGACGACATAGCCAATGCAAAGTTAGTGCCATCCATTCTACCAGCTTACATACCCCCTCTGAGCGGTGATATTAACAGGGACAGTGTCCCTAGAGATTTTGAATATACTCTAGTAATTGCATATTTACCGAAGGGAGTACATACCTACCGCATAGATCAAGACAAGGTTACAGCGTTGAAGTTTTATGACTTCAACCTGGGCGACCGTAAAACTTATATCATGCTTTTCCCATATAAGTACTTGATGCGAACTAAGGGAAAGAACTCAAAGCTCATCCTGCAACAATGGACAATGAACCTCGCGCAATCTACTCTGCTAAATGTTATGAAAATACCGCACTTCGGCAGACACCAGGAGGTGAATTCTTGTGTAAAGTTACTGCTAGCAAGTTACCACAGAGGATACCTGTGGTTATATCGCCGCATAATTGTTGATCCGGTGTTGATCAATAGGATCACCGATCTTAGCATGCATGGCCCTGATCCCCATGAGTACTATCCTGGAAAGACCGCAGACCACGCTCTTGCGTAGAAGATAAAAGAGGCCTATGGCGATGTTGAGAAAGGTGTGAGAGGCTACAAGGTAGCTTCTATTGAAAGTGGCGTAGTGTGCCTTGCATGCCAACTAATCATAGGGAAGATGGTACGTAAGAATAGACCAACCCAAGTATCAGGCTTCGTAGTTGACCTCCCAGGAAAGTGCGGAGAGGGACTACAGATGAATTGGGCGAAGTACCTGGTGAATCAACTGGAGATTGATTGCAAAGAAGATCAGGATCAGGGGTACAAATTCCATTTTAGCTAGCTCTTGATACTGATCGCCTTTGTTGCATGGGAGCTACCAGAAGGCGTGACTTTCCTAGACCTTGACCCTTTTGGGCCACTAGCTACGAAGTTCATTACCTTGTGGTACTCGAAGGACATGAGAAAGCAATGACAATCGAATGTTGTTTTCCACGCATATTATAATCAACTAAAAGAATCCATAAGGAGTGAACCTCACATAACCCCAAACACTTTATAGAGGTTCATACCTCTGATAAAGTTCATCACGGACCACAATTTTATATACCTAACCCCACGTGCTGATGAGCACCAAGAACATCTCCAGTCCTACTATAAGATGACATAAGAAGACCTGGAAGAGATCATCAAGGAGTGGTTGACGAACCTCCTTGTTTCAGAAGACCCCGCAGAAATTTCAGACATAGACATCCCTGAAGCTATACAAGATACACCTGGGCCTAGTAGAACAAAAAAGACAAAGGAGACGAAGAAGCCCGAAGAGGTTCAGGATATAAATAGCAGATATGTAAGGACGACTTCCATTATGCCAGATGAATAAGGTAATGATGAAGAAGGTGCAGAATCTGAGCAACAAAAAGTCAAAATAACACCACCCAGGGACGAAGCAAACTCATCTAAGAAAAGGAAAGTTTCACCTCTGAAGTCTTCCTCCAGAAAGAAACCAAGAACCCCTGTAACTAAGATGTGAACTGCCCTCATGTTGGATGAATTTTATTTCATTGTTGTAGTGGTCAATGATGCTTCAAAAGAAATAATAGAGAAGTAGGAAGCGAAGTAGGAACAAATGTATAGCCAGATTGATATCGTGCTCCAAGGAGTACAATAGGCACTCCAGTCTAGCTGAGCAACCTATACTATGCCTCTTCCAGAGGGAACAACAGAAGAAGGAGATGAATCAGTCCAGCTTCGCAAGATTGCTGATACAGTCGAAGTACACCTTCAACATGCTCAGGAAGAAAAATCACAGGCCACCCAGGCCCTCAAGAAGTCACAGGAAGAAATTATTGAGCAATGTCAAGTAGCGCAATAAGAGAAGAATGCTCTCCAAGAAAAAATTGAAGAAGATCAAGCGAAGGTCCAAAAAGAGAAAGAGCAGTTGCTCGCGAAGTAGATTGGAATTGAAGAAGCAATCAATAGAGCATTTCTCTCTGTGACCAACTTAGAGCAGAAAGCCGAAGAGCCCATAGAGCGTCAAGTGATGAAGCTGGCTGAATTTATTCAGCAACTTCAACAAAGGGTCATGGAATTAGAGCTTCATACAATACCACATACTCTACAAGAAGTGTGTGACCAACAAGAATTGGACGTTGAGAGTGCAGTCGAGAGGATTAGAAAAATTGTTGCAGAATGCAAACAACTAAGTAACAAAAGAGAGCATATATATGAGAAACTATGTGAAGACCCAGAGTTGAAGAAACTGGAGTCCCAACTTCAGGAAGCGAAGCAACATGTAGATACACTACAAGAAAAAATCAATCTCCTTTCACCTATCGAGAGGATGAAGAGATCCCAGGAACAATGAATTGCCCAACAACTTTTTCTTTCCATGCAAAACAAAGTGATGGAAGTCACCCAGAAACTCCAACCGAACCAGGAGGAGGCCTATATATTGTTCAAAGAAATTGAAGGCCAAGGAATACTACTAGAACAAGTAGTTGTTACAGTCGAGCAACAACTAGAAGGATCTATCAGTGAAGTGGTTGTTCAAGAGTTCTTTGAGCAGGAAGAAGTAGCACAAGGACAAGTCGAAGCAGCTCGATCCAAGCTCGAGACCTTTGAGGCAACTTTACCCAGATCTAAATGACTCGGGACGAGTCACAGGTGAGTGTTAGGGGCCTGTTGTCCCTTGACCACGTTTGAGGAAACACTTGGTCATATTTGACCATTTTTGGAACTTCGACAGCTTATCAAAGATGGAGCGCAAACGTGAAGCGAAGATCATGGAAGCTAGACCCCTTTATTAGGTCCTTTTTGGGTTTTTGGGGATAATGTAATGGGTATGGGATGTCGGCCCATGGGTTTACCCATGTTTAGGCCTATTTTGTAAAGTATAAATAAGTATCTAGGTGATGTAAGAGAGAGGGAGAAGCTAATTGCCAGTAAAGGCTTTGTGTATACTATGTGATTGACTTGCAGAGCTGAGTGCAAGTGTTGTAAGTGCTGAGTGCATAGATTGTAAGAAGGCTCTGTGCTAGATCTACTCGGGGAAGGAGGATATGGCGAGCTGCGCGCATATCTCCTGTCCTATGCGGAGTAAATGTTTGAGCTCTGTGTTGTAATCATATTGACCAAATCTAATAAAGAAGAAGAAGACTTTGTGGATGTAGCCCCAGGGTGGGGGCGAATCACGGTAAACCTGTGTGTTGTGCTCATTGCCTTGACCTAATGTGTTTGTCTCTTTCCATGTGTTGAGATTTGATTTGATTATGCTATGTTCTTTGCTATGATATACTTAGATAGATATACTTTTCTTTGTGCTTCTTAGATGTATGGATGTAGATCTGACATATATGAAAGTGTTGAGTGCTAGACCTATTTTGTTGTTGCTAAGTGCTACCTTAACCTAGATCTAAGTGAATGTTGTGGTGCTCTGCATCATTTGTGGAGTACCATGAGGATTAAATATTGATGAATGATCTATGATAAAGTGTTTTCTAAGTGTTATAATCACAGATCTGTGTCCCAACTAAGGTGGAAGACACCTGAGTCTTGCAACCACCCCTGCCTCTACCTTGGTTGAGACTTCATATGCTTCATAGGTGTTGCCGAAAGGGCTAGTAGTTAGGGTTTTGTTGTTGTGTTGTTGAAGTGTTGAACCCTGGGTCTGCCTTTGTGCCAACAACCCCCCTTGTTACACATGGTTTTGGTCACTTTGGTGATGTCTCTACAAGTGATGTATTCAGGCTCCCACAAGGACTTTTTTCTTGAGAAAGGTGACTGTTGTCTTCTTCCAAAA
The DNA here is from genome assembly GCA_009831015.1 of Picea engelmannii. Lineage (NCBI taxonomy): Eukaryota > Viridiplantae > Streptophyta > Pinopsida > Pinales > Pinaceae > Picea > Picea engelmannii. The sequence continues at coordinate 539,953 of ML808249.1, forward strand.
AACACATTTTTAAGATGAGTTCGCAGGCTGCCTATGTTACAGGGTGAAAAAATCCCTCATTCTCACAGGCCACCCACACTTAGGGTGCAAATTTTTCACAGTCTTCTCTATAGGTAGGGTGCGAACCTGTTTTTAAGCTTGAAGAAGAGAAGAGGTCATGAAGGTTCTAGAAGGGAATCTTCTAGAAAATGAGTTGGCATTTGCATGGTTGGCATCCTACTAACTTCTCAGATTTGGTGGGATCATCCTCATCCATGTAACCATCCCTCCTTCTCCTATATATTGATAGGTTTCTCATGGAAAAGGTTAAGAAAGATTGAATGAAGAATTGGTGAAATAATTGTGTGAAGAACCCTGCTTGGATAGAAGCTTGAAGACACTATTTGGTCTATCAAGAGGTATTGGATCTTCTTCATGCAAGTGCAGAGAAAGTGTGTGTGTTGGAACCAAGGGTCATTAAAAGGAATCTTGCGACATCAAGGCGATCAAGTTGTATCTTCTACTTTCATTTAATATAATACAGCGACATGTCCCTTTCCCATAAAATCACTCTTATTTTATTGTGTAACTCCTTGATCATATGCATAGGTTGAAATTGAATATACTTTTCTATATTCACTTTGGTTGGTTTGTGTTGTCTTGGACCTGATTTCACAAGAGAACCGGAGTGAAGCGGGAACAACAGAGAGCTAAGGAAGCGATATAAAGGTATGTCACTCATTCCTTCTTAGTAGTAGATTCAATGATTACAACTTAGGGAAAGAGTCATGTCCTATCCTGTTTTGTTATAGATCTAGGTGGATCTAGGGAAATCTGTTAGTGTCCGCACCTACCGATTTATCCGATAACACCCCTGCCTCTACCTCGGGTGAGACTTCATCTTCTTCGCAATTGTTTCCGAAAGGGCAGGTAGTTAGGGTTTTGTTGGTGTGTTGTTGAAGCATTGAACCCTGGGTCTTCCCCTGTGTGCCAACACATATTATGTTCAATGTTGTGCATGGTGTGTTTATTTTCTTGTTCTTTCATTTTGATTTCATATATTGATTTCTTCTTTATTTTCTTGGTTGAGGAGATGAGATTAAGAGGGGAGGTAATCACTCCGATCAATTCCACCTTTGTGGCTTTGATTCCAAAGGTCAACAAACCCTCCTATTTGAATGATTATCAGCCAATATCTCTCTGTAACCTTTGTTACAAAATCATATCAAAAGTCATTGCAAAGAGACTCAGGCCTATACTCTCTAGAGTACTATCAGATGAACAACTAGGCTTCCTCAAAGGAAGGCAAATATTGGATGTTATTGGAACTGCACAGGAGTGTCTCCACAACATCAAGTTAAAAAAATTACAAGAAATTATCCTGAAACTTGACTTAAAGAAGGCTTACGAGTGTACTAATTGAGACTTCTTAAGGTTAATCCTTCTTCAAAGTGGCTTTGGGATCAACACTACAAACTAGATTATGGCTTGTGTTGTCTCCACTTCATATTCTACTCTAATCAATGGTGAGACTACAAAGTTTTTTAAGATCAGTAAAGGTCTCAGACAGGGATGTCCGCTCTCTCCTTTACTCTTTATTTTTTTCATGGAGGGGCTCAGTATTTCATTAAAGAAAGAACAAAGTGATGGTCCAATTATGGGGATAAATGTGTCCATAATGATTAAGATTCTCCATTTATTATATGTTGATGACATCCTCATTATGTCTAAAGCGTCCTCAGCTAAATGGGAAAAAATACAAGAGATTCTTCAAGTGTTTTATTGGGCTTTAGGATTGGTTATAAACATCCAAAAATCCATTCTTATGCATGCGGGTGTTGATTCCGGAAACCTTCAAAGAATAAAATATTCCCTCAGTTATCCTTGTAAAGACCTCACTTTGGGTTTTAAGTATTTGGGATACTTCTTGAAAACATAGAGCTACAAATCGGAGGACTGGAAATGGTTAATAGAGAAGTTCTAAATAAGGATCAACCATTGGTGTAATAAGTGGCTTACTCTGGGAGGGTGCTTAGTGCTAATTAAAGTGGTGTTTAAGAGTCTACCAGTTTACTAGATGAATATTGCCCATATATCACTCTCGGTGCTACAAAAATTACGCATGCTAAGTTATACTTTTCTCTGGTCTGGGATTAAAAACAAGCAACATTACCATGTTTGTAGATGGAAAACAATTGCAAAACCTAAACAACTTGGCGGCTCGGGTCTCTGAAATATTTTTGTTTTCTATAGAGCTCTAGCAACGAACACTTTGTGGCCTCCTTTGATGAAACCAAGCATTTGGCACCGGGTAATTAAAGATAAGTATTATCCACATGTTCTCGTGGTCTCTTGGATGTGATCAACTGTGGGGTATACTTCATATGGCTCACAGTCATGGAAAAACATTTTAAATACCTTACCATTCATTCTCCACTGGATTTCTTGGAAACCAGGATCGGGGCATTCAATTATTATTGGGAGAGATGCAATTATTGGTATGGAACGTACTTCCATACTTTTTGTGGACCTAGTTCTAGAACTAAACAGAAAGCACATTTATTTCCTATATTAGGCGAGTCGATCCTTTTCTATTGGATTTTTGGGACATAACTGGGTTAGTAGCAACAAGTTGGGATTGGGGGAGGATCTGGCCCATGAATGGGAGAGTTATAGAAGGCTCTTACTTGATTCTAGCATTGTCCTAAATGAAAGGAAGGGTGAGCTTATCTGGTTAGGCGATGATAATTCAAGCCTTATTTCAGTAAAAAATGTTTACACTGCTCTATCAAACAAGTTGTGGAATGATCAAGTAGCAGGCTAGAGAAAGTGTTTATGGAAATGGGATTGTCCCTTAAAACTAAAACTTTTTAGTTGGCTCTTATTGGAAGACAAAATTCTTACTTGGAAAAATATGTAGAGAAGAGGATGGTATGGTCCTGGGTTATGTTATTTGTGTAAATAAAGAGGAGAATATAACAAGAATATATTTGTTAGCTGCCCATTCACTGTTTTAGTTTGGGGGAGAGTTAAAATTGCTCTAAATTTGACAATAGGATGGAATGGTAACACAATTAATGACTACTTCCAAAACTAGTATCTACAAAATTATTTTATTAAATCTCTACCTGCTCACATCTGTTGGTATATTTGGAAGGAAAAGAACAAGAAAATATTTGAAGACACATCCCCATTGGTGGAGAGAATTGTTTACCTTTCTATAGGATCTGCGAGCTCTATGCGTATCAAGAAACCTGACCCTTCTACAAGGCTTTAACCTATCTTTCTTCCTGTAGACAAAGCCCACGCTTGGTTTGATGGTGCTTCTCAACAAAATGGTGATCTATGTGGTGCTAGAGAAGTTCTTAAGACAAGTGATCTCTCAGAATACAGGTGGACTCTAAACTGTGTTAAGGAACAAATTCAAGGGCGAAACTCATGGGAGTTTGGGCATCCTTAATTTTGGCCACTAGACTCGGTATTCTCGACTTGCATGTGATGGGGGACTCCAAGATCGTGATTGATTGGCTAAATGGTATTGGTTTGATACAGGTGGCTAATGTTTATGGATGGAAAGATAGAATCCATGACTTACTTCCTTTTTTCAGGTCTGTTACTTTTGCACATATTTACAAAGAAAGAAATAAGGTTGTTGACATTTTATCAAAGAAGGATTTATACACACCTCGGGGTCATATTGCATACAATCACTGGATTGAAGGTCATGAGGGACCTATTATCCATTTAAATTGTAATGCATGCAAAGTGCCTATGTTGTTTCTTCTCTTTTTTGGGCCTTATGAAGTGTATCTCTCCACTAGCATGATGTTCATTTTCTGGGTGCTACTAGTTCTGGTGAAGTTTTTTTGAATATGTAAGATCGGCTTGGATCAAGAGGGACTTAGATCTAGTCCACTTTTTATGATTTTTGCTTGATAAAATTAGAACTGCTACTATTTTGTGGCAAGAAATGTAAAAGGATTATGTTATTATAAATATAATGCACAATTTTCTCTTGAAAAAAAAGAAGAAGTACTAGGCTAATAATAATTAATCTGGGATCTAAGGAAATAATTTGTGTAATCTAATATTTCATAATATGTCGAGATATGTTGCAATGAATTGTTCTAGTGGAATATCCATGATAGTTTTCAGATCAATAATATCATGTTAAGGTAGTATGAAATATTGAGTCAAGTAGTTATGTGGTTTAATGCTCAGACCTCAATGGAAACTATGGTGATATGGACGTATGAAAAGGAAATATAAAGGGAAATGGTCATTGCACTACATAAACATAATCTCTTGACTCATATAATATTATTAAAATCATTTATCAATAGTGAGAATCTTCTAGTTTAGTTTTGGGGTGGAGCAATGGTTTTGACCATGTTTTCCTCATAAGTGCATTTACCCCATAGGCCAGAGTTTCCATTTAAAATTAGTTTCATGCATGATGGTGTCACTAATGTCAATGATCCAAATTGAATAATATATAGAAAGGGTGAATATTTCACAAAGATATTTTGATTCTAGTGAAACAACACTCTAAACAGTGGTTTGACTTTAGCCTATAAGGGCCTTTTGTGCATATTTTGGGTATCTACTCAAAATGATTTTTTGAATATTGAAAGAGGTCACCTAGATGTTTTGGGGGCTTATGAACTCAATGTATTTGATGTAATTTTATTCTTAGGCCAATGGGTACAAAAAATCATCTTAATAATTTTCCCATCAACTAGGCAGTTTTAGCTTCATTAATTATGAAAGCTACTAATTTAAAAGAAAAATGGAGCATCGAGCCACTCATTGAAATATATTTTTGTCATTTATGATTTGAAACATATGGTTCATTTTTCTGAGGTTAAACAATGGCGTTATAGTTTTATAGAGCCAAGAAACTGAGGGATTCCACCAATGCTCATTTTAATTCATTTTTAATTATCTATTGGGATTTCTTTGAGTTTTATTTCAATACAAAGCTCACATATGAGGTTTTTGATAAGTGTAAGTTTGAAACAATAAGACTTCTGAGCACACATATAAGGAGAGTGCACGGTGGAAGGGAAGGCTTATTATATAGCTACACCAAACTATGGCTGATAGATTAAGAAAAAAAAAGATAATATTGGCACTAAAGAAGCACCAAATATGGCCATCGTTGGGGATTATTGGGACAAGGAAACAATAACCCAAGAGTTATATTTTCTAAAGGAGTCTAAGGACCTATTCCCTTGAATATTTTCAAAGATGAAGGGAATAGTTGTATCCATTGGGACCATGAAAATTCAATTAAATCTCGATGCCAAACCAGTAAAAAGGAGACCATATCGCATAAACCCCAAGTATAAGGTAAAGATTTTGTAAAGAGTTGGATCATATGTTGGATGTTGGAATCATTTTCCCCCTAGAAGAGCCATATAGGATTTTTCCAATGGTGGTGCAACCAAAGAAGATATGAGACATAAGGATTTGTGTTGACCTATGTAGCCTAAATGTGACATGTGTACATGATCGATTCCCTACACCTTTTACTGATGAAATATTGGAAAATGTGGGTGGACGCAAGGCCTACTCATTCACATATGGATTCTTAGGATATCATCAAGTCCAAATCACCAAATAATATCAAGCCAAGATGAAATTTTCAATAGAGTGGCGATCATTTGCTTACACAATGATGCCATTTGGGTTGAAGAATACCCCTACTATATTTTTTAGGATCGTGGTTGCAGTGTTCAAAGACCTTATTCAAACGTTACTTGAAGTGTACCTGGATGAATGGATGGTGTTCATAATTTTAAAAGAACACATGGAAGCCCTTCGATTGATGTTGGACAGATGTCTATAGCTCTATATTTCACTAAATTTGAAGAAATGTATATTTTGTACACCATTTGGGACATTTCTTGGGTATGTGGTCTATAAGGAAGGATTGTTAGTTGATCAAGCAAATATTTCCATGATACTGGAAATGGTTTCCCCTAGTTCAATCCGATATTTTCATGCTACGTTGGGTCACACATGGTATTATAGGAATTGTATCCAAAGATATGTCAATATTTCTGCATCACTTGAGAAAATTTCACGCAAAGACACAAAGTGCCTTTGGACACAACAATGCCAGAAAGCATTGGACACACTGAAGGAAAAATCCGTAACTACTCCGATCTTGGTATTTCCAGATTGGTCCAATATTTTTCATGTTCTTGTAGACGAATGATCTATTGTGTTGGGTGCAGTTCTTGCACAACCTGGAAATGGAAATATAAATCATTCAATTTATTTTTCCATTCGCAAGCTATCTGACTCAGAGAATAATTATACCATAACGAAGTGTGAGGGCATGGCTATAGTATATGAATTGCATAAGTTTCAGCATTATGTTCTTGGCACTTAATTTAAGTTTTTCACTGACCATTCGGTGCTCAAATATTTAGTCAAAAATTGAGTGTTGGGGGGGAGAATATGTCGATGGGTTTTGTTGTTCTAGGAATTTGAATTTGAAGTGTTTTTAAATATAGGAAAACACAATGTAGGCTTGGATCACTTGTCAAGGATTGGGTCTGTGGAAGCAGGTCATAACTTAGAAGATGAACTCCTTGATGCAAAAATCTTTAGAGTAGAGGAAATTATAGATCAACTTGTCAACATTGTCAAATTTTTTACAACAATACAAGCATCGGTCAATTATACATAGACCCAAAATCGCCAACTGGTGACCCGTAGTTCCAAATATCAATTAATTTCTAGACAGTTATGCAAGTTTGGGGTCGACAAAATTTTGTGCATGTGTGTTTTAGATCATGAGAGACACCTGATTTTGTATGAGGCTCATGAAGGCATTTTAGGAGGTCACAACATAGACACATATATGACACATAAGGTCTTATGCACATTTTTATGGTGGCCATCATTATTTGTAGATGCTATGGAATATTGTAAACGGTGCGACATCTACCAACACATTGGAAAGCCTTGTGGAAAAGATGAATTACTATTGTTCCCTATAATATCATTGGATCCATTTGACAAATGGGACACTGGATTTGTGGGACCAATATGTCCACTATATAGGTGTGTGCTACATTCCAACTATTAATTAATTTCTAGACAATTATGCAATCTAGGGGCCAACAAAATTTTGTGCAAGTGTGTTTGAGATCATGAGAGAGACCTGAATTTGTATGAGGCTCATGAAGGCATTGTAGGAGGTCAAAACATCAACAAATATATGACGCATAAGGTCTTATGCACATGTTTATGGTTTCCTTCATTATTTTTAGATTCTAAGAAATATTGTAAATGATGTGACATCTGCCAACACATCGGAAAGCCTTGTGGCAAAGATGAATTACCATTGTTCCCTATCATAGAATTGGAGACATTTCAAAAATGGGAGACTGACTTTGTGGGACCAATCATTCCTCTAGATAGGTGTGTGCTAAATTATCATGGCCATATAGTATTTGATAGGATGGTTATAAGCAGTTCTCGTCAAGGATTGTACTACAAAAACTATTGTGTGCTTCATATTTGAGAATGTGATTACAAGGTTTGTATGCCTGAAGGTGTTGATGAACGATTAAGGTGTGCACTTATTGAATGAAACTATCTGTGAGATCACTCAATAGTTCATGATCCATCACTAGAAGAGAACCCCCTATCTCCCACAAGCTAATGGTACAGTTGAATCATTCAATCAAATTTTAGAGCATGCCCTAACCAAAGTTTGTAATGTCCAGCGTGATGACTGGGATCAATGTATTTTAATAGTACTATGGGAATATAAAACAAGTTGTAAGAGGTTGACTAAGCATAATCCCTTCAGGTTGGTGTATGGAAACGAAGTTGTCATACCACTAGAGTTAATTGTTCCAAGTTTGCGCATTATTGTAGCCACCCAGATGTTCGATGAATATTCACTTCAACAACAGTTAGATGATCTTATGGAATTGGAAGAGGACCATCTTATGGAGTAATTTAGAAAAGTGGTGTAGAAGTAGATACATAAATCTTGGTACAACCACAACATCTTCCAAAAAATTTTGCATCCAGGTTCTCTTGTGTTGCTATATGACAAAACAATTCTCAAACACCCTGTAAAGTTACGCAAGTGTTGGTTGGGCCTATTTCTCCTAGTATACATTAGTGATGTTGGAGCAGAAAATTTGGCCACACTGAAGGGTCAACCACTCAAGGGACTCGTCAATGGAAGACGAATGATGGTGTATTATAACATACAGTGGTCAAATTCACTTTGAAGGATTCAAGCCATTAAGGATTTATCATAACATAGGAAGTAGATAAGAAAGTATAGGATAGACATAATTTCACCTTTATTAGAATCACAAGACATGTTCTGATCATGTAGGAGGACATGTCAGGTTGACAGGTCCATAGATTTCCAAGATTTAAATTCTTGAATGAATTTATTAACAACATACAAAGTACTGGACAAGACAAGGGGCTCACATGGGAGTAGTACGAGCTACATGGTGCTTTGAAACACAAAAGGGTCCAACAATTCAATTCATACAAGTCACACATAGCGAGGGTAAAAAAATAGTTAAGATACCACATTCCAAAAGGAACATTGTTAGTACCACTGGAAAACTCATGACACACATTCTCGGACGCCACCCTAGATATTTATACACTTTGCTAGCATCAATGTAGTTGAAGGGATCCCCCATTTATCCACAAATACAGTTCCCATTAGTTTTCATTTGATTTGTTCCTACAGTGCTTCAACCAACAGTTCCAGTTAATTCCCAAATTCTAGTTCCCTAGCAAAGCCCCAAAGGCATGGTTATTTACAACAGATGAATGATTACAAACAAATCTCAGTCCATGCAGGTAGCCCAAATTCCTACGGTCTCCTTCTCACATCTGTTACAGATTCGAGAGAAACTATTGGGAAGGGGACCCAACCTATTATTCATCAATGAAATGCAGTTGATTGCCACACCATTCCTTTAATTGTTCTTTGAAGTTATGAAAATATGATAACTCTCTTAGTTGGGCATTGGTGCGCATGTTGCCATGGATGATCAAATTTACTCATGTTGACAACTCAATTCTTTGGGCTGCCCCCTCCACCCATTATAAAGGTCCATGTATTCCTTCTTATACACCTAGTTGAACGAGACAAGAGGATGACGACAGTCTAGGATGATGGAGATTCACCTGGGGCATATTTATTGCAAGTGCTTGAGTAACTGGGCCAAGTTATAGTTTTAGGTCTTCGACTAGTTTGGGCATAGATTTCTAGATTTTATCTTACTCAAGCCTTGCGTGGATATACCAGTCAGTCTTCTCTATCAAAGTATTAATTCACCCCAGAGTCACACCATGAACAATGCCATTAGATTGAGGATGATCCAAATAATAGTGTTGGGTGATTTTTGGCACCCAAGGTTTTGGGTAAGTTGAGTGTGCACATATCTGAGCTTGTGCACACATCAATTTTGCATGCATATATCATCAAATACACAATGAAAATAAGTATACATGCACACTAATCGATTTTTGTACTACGTGTAGAATATAAAAAAGATACTGCATGCAATCCAAATCAAAATAAGATCTTTGGGAATCTTCCCGAGTAATGAATGAAGACAACACGAGAGATCAAGGGTCATAGGATGGATGAGTTGAAAAGTTTTTTAGGATTTCCATGCTCCAAGGAGGTTACATGGGCTGCATGCAGACAAAAGAAGCATGTGGAATTGACGATCACTCAAGAGACTAGATCAAGGAACAAAAGAGTCTTGCCCACATTTTGGAAAGAAGAAATCTAAGTTTTGTAACAATCTGGATCATGTTTTGTAAGAAGTCCATTTGACGTTTGTGATAGTTCTTTGTATGTAAGTAAAAATTCTTGATTAGAGTCTGTAATGCAGTCAGTCAGTAGTGCAAAGCATGAGTGGAGAGAACATGGTACACTGTAGTGCAGTTTTCTTTAGAATGAACCACAACACCTAGAGCTCAATTTCTATGTAATATGAAGTTGGTTTTGTATGCATTCTGAGGAATAATGGATATAACATAAAGTTGCATCTCTTTCTGTTAATGTATATTTATGTTCTGAGTTCAATGGATGGTTTTGTTACTAATTTATGTTGTTAATATATTAATGGATTATGATTGAATGAATGAATGATAGATCGAGTGGCTTCCTTGTATTCTTTATCCCTTCATTTCTGACACAAGACCAGATGGTCTCTTTGATTATCATATTGTCTCGGGTGATACCTTTATCGGTCCTCAAATAAATATTGATATACTAATGCCTTGGGGTTTTCTTGTTCAACTATAGATGAACCTTGGTTCATTAAACCCACAATGTTAGGAAGGATGCATGCAAGCGATCCAACATGACTTCTCACACCCACCCTCTTACATGAATTCAATGATTGGCTTTGGGCACAGTCAATAAAAAAATAAAAGGTTCATAGTAAGGATAATTTAGAAAAATGTGTTTGGGTTTAATAGACATAGGTAAACTCCCCCCCTTGGATACCTTCCCTCTCTTATGGAAACTAATCCCCCAAGTCTCCTTCCATGTTCATATGAAATTGGTTATGCATTTTATTTTTTATATTAAATATACATCGTTTACATATTAAAATGTTTGGCACTCGGCCATACATCATATTTACAATATACATCGCTAATTTTGGGATTAAAAATGGGGATGTTACATCCTTGTTTATTTTCCATCCACGTACAATGAAGTGTTTGAAGTGGATTTGAAATCTATAAGTGGTCCAAGCAAGGATGAGCCTAGGATATGGTGATGAAAGTGCTAATAGGATATTCAAGTATTAAATTGCTATATTTTGATTTAATATAAATATCTTTCTTCTTCCACCACCACCCCCCCAAAAAAAATTAAAAAATAAATCATTGTACACTTTGTTGATTAATTTTCATTAATTGCATGATTTAGGGAGGAATTCGTTCCCTGAAATTAGTTAAGATTAGTTACTTATAAGTATTTACTTTCTTTTTCATATTCTTATTATTCTTGATTTCTATAATTGATCATTGAATGAAGGTTTTGTTTCTTATTGTGTGCAGATTTCAAAAGGAGTTTGGAACATTGAGACATTTGGGATTCTTTCATGACTAAAATGGGGGGATATCCAACTTTCCATGACTATTGTTCTTCATAAATTCATGTTTTCATTAACATGTATAATTGATTGATTACTCTACCATTGATTTTAACCTAGTAAGTGGGGAATTATTCCCTATCATAGTCTTCATTTGATGACTACTTTAAATATTTCTAGATTCACTATGGGACTATCACTTTGTTTTTTTCCACTCTGAATGTCTTGAATGCTCCTGAAACTTCTCAATTAAGAACCTTATGTCAAGACAATAAATTCATTTTGGACCTGTTTCTTTATTCACAAGTGAAATTGGTTCCATATTCTTCTACCTCATTTGCTGAATGTGTCCCCCCTAGTTCGGATAGTACTGAGAAGTATAGTAGGAATAAGAAGATGAATCACAAGAAAAAGAAGTGAATGTAGAGGGTAAATCCACCAGCTAATGCGATTCATGTTGGGGAAAATTCACTAACCAATTCAAGTAATGTTGGGGGAAAACAACCAATCAATGTTGATAATGTTGGCGGTATTGATATTATTGAGAAACCTAGATGAACAAGATGAAATATTAAGTTTCCTTGTATGATTTTCAAGGGATAACATCATACTCATCTATTCCTTTCCATTCCATAGTTACAAAGAGTATGGTCCTTTCTATAGGGATATTTTTCTCCTAAAAAACTGTGATTCTTTAGTCACCCCTTCCTACTTATCCATTGGTGGCTGAAGTGGTCGAGTCATTGTAATTTTCACTCAATATTTCTCTTCCCTTGAATAATGACGTGACCACCAAATACTTTTTCCTTAATACCAGTTTAAAACCTTTTGTACATGGGGGAATTCCATTCACTTCAAGCATAATCCCTCCATTCTCTAGGATTGTTTCCTTCAATTGGAATAGTTTAGCTAGTCCTTTCCTTCTTTCTTCTGCACCTTTCCAAATAAAGGTTGAAGTTAATTCACACACCATTCATCTATGTGTTGTATATGAAGAATCCTATGCTAGTATTTTATCATCATATTTTTGGAAAGGTTTGGTTTCTCCCAACCTTGTGTTAGCTTCTAATCAATGTTTGGATTTTGATAAAACACCTAGTGAACCCTTGGGGATTATTCCTCAATTTCCTATTTCATTAGCCGAGAATATTTTCTTAGTTGATTTTATAGATATGTAATACCCATTGGACTTCAATATTCTCCTTTGGAGTGATTTCATATATGATATGAATGCTATGGTGTCTATTCTCTTCCTTGTGATTCATTTTCCTTACAACAAAAACATTTTCACTTACGATAATCTTGTATTTACAAATCCTTCTCGTTATTCAGATTTAGACCATGTTACCCATTTGTTTGATTATCTTATGAACCAAGGCCTTGATAATGATAAAATTCAATGAATAATAGTCCACTTCGAGGGGGAAACCTCCTTTTACAATAGATTCAATGTACAAGATGAGATAAGATGATCCTAAGACTAGGTCTCCTAGGTTTATATATAAGAGACAAAGGGTAAAATTATAATAAAAGGGTATAATGAAGGGTTCTAGACTACATACAAATATAACACTATAAATGTAATAATTCAATATATAGGGCTTCATAAGGGACTTTACACTTAAGATGGGGATATATCTAGGGATTAACATGCCCCTCCCCTTCAAACAAGTGTTGTCCTAAACAATTGACTAACTGTGGGTGTTTTTCAAGAAGAAATTATATTCCCATGTTGCCTCTTCCATTGGAAGGTTCTACCGTTTGACGAGGTACTCAATAATTTCTCAACTTCGCAGCTGCTTAATCCTTGTTTCAAGGAATTTTTTTGTTTCTAGTATGATTTTTCCTTCATTAATCTATGGAAAATAGTTTGGATGGGGATCTTGTCTTTGATTACCTTCTTTAATAAAGAAACATGGAACATTATATGTACATGTGAATATGGAGGTAACTCCAATTTGTAAGCCATACTTCCAATCCTTTACAACACCTTATAGGGGCCATAATATTTGGGTACTAATTTACTGTCCTTCTTTTGTTAATTGAGGGATACCTGTTTATATGGTTGTAGCCTCAAAAATACCCTATCCCCCAATTCAAATTATATTTCACTGCGATGTTGATATTATTTTTGTTTCATCCTATTTTGTGCCATAACCAAGTTTTCCTTAAATAGTTTGAGAACCTCTTACCAGTTCCCTATGTTCTCCTCCACTTCTTGAACATTTGCATTCCCTTTCAAGGGAGATGTGATGGATGGAGGATGATATCCATAAAGTGCCAAAAATGGGGACATTATTTATAAAATATGGAAGGATGTGTTGTACCACCATTTTGCTAAGGGAAACCACTTGACCCATTGTGTCTATTTATCATGTGCAAATAAACAAATATATCCTTATAGAAATTTATTCACAATGTCAGTTTTCCCATTGGATTGAAGATGGTAAGATGATTTGTGAGAAAATTGAGTACCCAAAAAAGAAAATAATTCAGTCCAAACATTTCTAGTGAAAATTGGATCTCTTTCACTTACAATAATCTTTGGGACTCCATGTAGATTTTTAATTGTTTCCATGAATTTTGTGGCTACTATACTTACCTTAAAAGGATGCGAAAGAGAGAAAAAATGGGAATACTTTGTTAGTGGATCCACTAATACCATGATGACAATATTTCCTTCAGATTTGGGTAAACCTATAATAAAATCCATTGAAACTTATTCTCAATGATGATGTGGTATAGATAATGGTTGTAGGAGACCTGGTGTCTTGATTGTCTCTCCCTTATTATGTTGGAAGACCACACATTCAAACACAAAATTTTGAACATCGGTTTTAATACCTTCCCAAAAAAAATCCTTCTTGATCATGTGGTAAGTTTTCAAGAACCATGAATATCCTCCTACAGGAGAAGTGTGCAATTCCATAAGGACCTTTTGTTTGAGTCGCAAATTCATACATAAATATAGGCGATCATGATACCATAGAAAATCATTATTCCATACAAATTTATCTAATGCACTGGGGTCCTCTTGTAGTTTTTGAATGATCTTTCATACTTCTTGATATTTAATCCATTCTATCCTTGCTTCTTCCACCCAATCTAATTGAAAAATAGAAATATCACATATTGAACCCTATGTTTCTTCTTCTTTCCTTGAAAATGCATCTTCCACAATATTTTGTTTTCATTCCTTGTATATGATTTCAAAGTCATAACCTAGCATCTTTGTAACCTATTTTTTATTCTCTTCTGAAGACAATCATTGCTCCAAGAAGTAATTCAAACTATCATGATATTTTTCTTACTTTGAAGTGTCTTCCTATTAGTTAAGGGAACCCTTTCTTGACTGCATGTAGTATGGACAATATTTATTTTTTATAAATGGGGTTGAGTAAGTTTTTTCCTTTAATAGGTTTCTTTCAAAGGAAAGGGGCCTTCCTTCTTGCATTAAAACTACACCAATTACATGACCTAAGGCATCACACTCCACAATACATGTTTTTGTGAAGTCAGGTGTGGCTTGGACAAGAGTTGTACACATAGACTCAAGTTTTTCAAAATATTTGGTTTATTCTTGAGTCCAAGAAAATACTTAGTTCTTTAATAATATTGTTATAGGTGTCATTATTTTACCATAGTTTTTGAAAAACTTGTGGTAATAAATTTCCAATCCTAAGGATCCTCTAAGTTTCTTCAAGGTTTTGGGAACTGTCCATTCCCTCATAGATTTAATTTTGTTAGGGTCCACTTTTAGACCTTCATAAGATACAATATGACCCAAATATTCCACTTCTTGAACCCCAAAGGGACACTTGGAAGACTTTGCATAAAGTTTTTTCTCTTCCAAAAGTTGTAATACTCTTTAAACATGTTGTACATGCTCTTCCCAAGATTTTTCATAGATTAATATGTCATCAAAAAATACTAACACAAATTTTCTAAGGAAGGGTTTGAAAATATAATTCATAAGGATTTGAAATGTTGAAAGTGCATTAGTAAGTCCAAATGGCATAACCAAAAAATTATAATGACCTTCATGTGTTCTAAACGTTGTTTTGGGAATGTATTCCTACCTCATTATAGTTTGACAATATCTTGAATGAAGATCCAACTTAGTAAAGAAAATTGCTCCATGAAATTCATCTAATAATTCATCAATGACAAGAATAGGAAACTTATCTTTTATGCTAATTTTGTTGATTTTTCTATATTATGGACATAGACACCATGAACCATCCTTCTTAGTAACCATCACTACTAGTGAAGAGAAAGAACTTTATCTAGGTTGGATTATGGTAGCCTCTAATATTTATTGGATCATAAGCTCAATCTCACTCTTTTGTGCATATGGATACCTATAAGGCCTAATGTTAGGTGGTACACTTTCCAGGTTGAAAATGAATAGAATGATCATGATATTGAGCATGTTGAAGACCCTTGGGCATCTCTCTAAATACCTTGTAATGGTTTTTTATAACTATTTGGAGATACATTGGAGAAAAGGATATAGATGTTTGAACATATAGTGAGAAAAATTATTCAATTACACCATGGTATCCATTTTTGAGTAATTTTGACATGCTATTAGAGCTTATAACCTTAGAGGTTTTCCCTTCAATTCCTCTAAGATCAGTTTCCTTTCCTTTTGAGAAAAAGATCATGAAAAGGTCTTGAAAATTAAGGGCCATTGCTCCATTGATTGTAACCATTGGACCCCTCATACAAAATAAAAACCACCCATTTGGATGTCAATCATGGGACTATCCAACAAATACTTCCCTCATATTGAGATTAATGCTATGGCACTTCCAAAAACAATTTATGGTACCTCCATTTGCAATCATTACTTGAAAATATGGTGCTAGAAATACAAAGCAATTGAGATCTTTTGATAACTTGTAATTGATGAAGTTATGGGTACTACCAGAATAAATCAACACTGTTACCTTTTTATTTTTGATGTATTCTTGTATCTTGATTCTTTTTGAGGAATGATGTTGGCCAATTCATGACAAGATATTGTTGGAGAGTCTCTTCTAGATATAGATATTGTGATGGTTCCAATTCTTGATATTCTTCCTCTTCACAGTCTATTTAGAATAATTTCTTCTCACTATGTTTATTCCCCTTATTGTACTTGTTGTCACAATTGAAACATAGTCCATTTTTTATTCTTTCATCAATTTTTTGAGGTGTCAAGTTTGTCAGTGGAGTGGGGTTAGGAGAGGGAACATTGTGCTCTCTATAGTTGTTAGTTTCCACCCTTATAGTAGCTGTATTTTTTTTTTCCACTTTCATTTCCATACTGAAAGATTGATCTAGGGATTTAGGTTCAAAGAGATGCACCTCATGTTGAATGTTCTCATTTAAAGTTCCCATAAAGAGATCTAACAAATTATCCTACAGAATATTCTTTACCCTAAGGTTGAGATTTTGGAATTGTTGAATATTCTATGTAATTGGACCTTTTTGCTGGATATTTATTAATTAACTAAAGAACGTATTACTCTTAATATCCCCATAATGTGCTATCAATTCATCTGTAAAAATGGACCAAGAGATAATAGAATCCTTTTTTCTTTCACAAAGCCATTGATACCAAACAAATTGATCATTTTCTAAATGCAAGACTACAATAGCTACCTTTTGTAAGGTTGGCACTTGATGTAGATCAAAGAATTGATCCATCTAGAATGTCCATGTTACAGGATATTTACCATCAAACTTTCTCATATCGATCTTTGAAATGAAGTAGTTCCTTGGTGTTGACTTGAAGCCCTCATGATGTGGATCTTGGAGTAATGAATGATCATGATATTGAGATTCAATATTTGTTGTTTCCAAATGTGAAAAAATACTCCCCATGTTTGACTGAGTCTCAACAATCACATTCTCCTTATTTTCATGATTTTCTTGGATCTTCATATCCAAATTAGGGATCCTCTATGAGAGAATGGTTTCTATGGAATTCATGGTTTTTTTGTATTTCTTCCTTATTTTCATTCATCTTCTTTTTCATTTGATATTCCAATTCCTTTTTAAGGTATTCCTTAGAATTTGATAAATACA
>ML808250.1:0-16889 GCA_009831015.1 Picea engelmannii
TAATGAGTCATATTTACATCAAACACTATTGAGTCCATTACCCAAACCTTTGTGCTACGGGTCTTTCTTTAAGGGTTGACATCAATGACAACCAACCTTAATCAACAACTTTTTGCATGCAACTTTAATTTACAAAGTAATAGTGATTCCCACTTATTCTATAAAAGTGGGTCACTTTGTAAGAAACTTATTTGTAAAAGTGAGGTTATAAGAAAGTTAGTGAAGAAGGGGCATCACCACATGTACCAACCTCTATTTTCCAAGTGGCTCTTTTATTACCATTTGTCTTTTTTCAAAAGGCCATAACTTTCACATCCGAAATCCGTTTTCAATGCCTTTTTTTTTCAAAACATCCTACTTTTTCAAGAGATTTCTATCTAAACCATCAGTTTCAGTTTTAAAACCCATATTCTCTACATATTTAATATGGCTTCTCCAAGCGATATTTTTATTACTAGTACCAATTACTTCTCATGGAAATCCCTTATGGAGGATGTACTAATAAGTAAAGGTTTAAACAAGATTACCTTGGGAAAATAACAATCCCCCATTGATGTTAACAAGAAAGCCAATTGGAATAATAATAATGACGAAGCATTTGGACTAATCAGAATGCCCATCTCTCGTGATTTAAGGTTTCTCCTTCAAGGAATTGATGGCCTAGATAAATCTTGGGAAAAGCTTGAAGTTGTGTTTGGTAAACACAATATTATTTGAGCCCACCAAATTGAAAATCAGTTAATGACTTTAAGTCCCAATGATTTTCCTTGCATTGAAGATTATTTATATAAGTTCAAAACACTTAGAATTTTATGTCAAGACTGTAAAATAGATGTGAAGGATCACTAATGCATATATGTTATTCTTGCTAATATTGGTAGTGCATATTATGTGTTTGTATCTATCTTTTATGCCACTAGAGAATCTCTAGGGAGTGCTTACTAA
Organism: Picea engelmannii; assembly: GCA_009831015.1. NCBI lineage: Eukaryota > Viridiplantae > Streptophyta > Pinopsida > Pinales > Pinaceae > Picea > Picea engelmannii. The sequence goes on from ML808250.1 coordinate 946, forward strand.
ACTCCCACTCTTGAGTCCTTTTGTGATTCTCTGATTCTATAGAAATATAAGCTTGTGCAACTCAAATTGATCAGCACTCAGGTACATCCAACAAAGCCTTAGTGGTCCAGTATAAAGATAAATCCAAGAATCCCAAGAAGCAACATCCTCGCCACAAAAACAAGGGTTCCAAACCCTCTCAACCATCTTCTAATCCCAATGGTGACAAAGGGGAAAATTCCAAAAGTAAGAATACTAACAGGCATTTCAACTTTGAGCAAGATGGTCATGTGGAGTCTAAATGTTCTAAAAAGTTGGATTCCTTAGAAATAACAATGAAGAAGCATAACATAAGTATGGATTCTTCTTCTTCTCATGGACATGCACTTTTTGCTTCTAGTTTCTCCTTCAATGCAACTTCTACTTCTTCTTCTATGAGTGGCTTATTGATTCTGGAGAATCTTATCATATAACTAAGGATAAAGCGATCTTTTCTACTCTAAATAAATGTAACACCAAACAAAAACTTGTTGGTGATTATAGATCTCTTAGTGTTGTAAGGTCTGGAATAGTTCAAGTAGATAATGGTCATTTCAATGATGTATTATGTGTTCCAACTCTTTCCTGCAACCTTCTATCAATGTATCACATCACTCGTTCAAGTGAAAGTAAAATCGTAGAGTTTTCACCTCACCAATTTGTAATAAAGGATTTAAAAGATCCTAAGCATGTCTTAGCAACTGGAATTATTGATGATTTTACCAAGTTGTACAAGTTTGACAAATTTGGGTCATCATATTTTCCACCAGTTTTGTTGCTCATAGTGATGACTTGAGAAAATGTTGGCATGAGATATTTGGTAATATAAACTATCGCTCATTGTAGAAACTATGTAATCAACATATGGTCATTATTCTTCCTCTAGTTTCTCGCAGAGATGTTGTTTATGCCAGTTGTGTTATCGACAAACATCACCGAGATATTTTTGACAAACATGCCTCTTGGAACGCCTTAACCCATTTGCGGCTTGTTCACAATGATTTGTGTGGTCCTGTTTCTTCTCCTTATTTATTTGGGTGCAAGTAGTTATGAAATTGCATTGGTAACTTCTCCAGGCACACTTGGGTTTACTTCTTAAAACTTAAGAGTGAAGTTTTGGACAAGTTTTTGGCCTATAAGGCCCTTTCCAAAAAACAATCTGGACATTAACTTCAATGGTTAAGAATAGAAAATGGAGGCGAATATGTGAACAACAAATTTACAAGTTATTGCACTGCACAGGGAATTAAAATACAACACATTGTTCCATATACACCACAACACAATGGTGTTTCCGAGAGAAAGAATCTTACAATAAAAGAAATAAAAAAAGGTATGATCACATCTAAGGGATCAAGTCTTAATTATTGGGCAGAAGCCATCAACTGTGCAAATTACACAGTAAATTGCAATCCCACCAAGACTTTGAAAAATATAACATTGGAAGAAGCATGGACTAACATTAAGCCAGATGTAAGCCACTTCCATGTGTCTGGTAGTGTAGCATGGGCTCACATTATTGATGAGAAAAGGAAATCATTGTAGCCTAAAAGTGAGAAGTGCATTTTTGTTGGATATTTGGATGATGTCAAAGGTTCCAGACTTCTTCAACCTCATTCCAATGAAATTATCATTACAAGAGATGATAAATTTGATGAAAATATATTGGCTTGCAAACCTAATTTGACATTTGTGCCATCTTCGGCGTTTGTGTTGAACAACTGAGAGGGGAGGGGTGAATCAGTTGTTCCAGTGCTTAAACAATTATGATTATTTTAAACTCTTTACAAAGCACTCAATGACAATCACAATAATGCAAGGAGGTAAGAAATAGAATATTCAACATCAATAACACACATGAAATAAACAGAGACATATATTTCCTGAGGAAAATCATAAAGGGAAAAACCTCTTCTTCTTGATATGATAAGTATTCTTTATTTTCTGTACATTATCATTCTTATGAGCACCAACTCATTGTGAGGCTACCACATCTATTTTGCAAGCTACAACTTGTTGAGAGCACCAACTCTCTGGTTTCTCTAGCACCCACTAGAAGGAAGCACAATCTCCCTGAGTGTTCCGGCACCAACTGGATGGAAGCACCAACTTCCAGTCACACAGGCACCAAGCTGTATAACAGAGAACAATAGTTCTCCCTTGCACCACCCTGGCACCCTGGTTTTTTCTGGCTGCAACCAGATGGAAGCTACAACTCCTTGTGTTCAAGCACCCACTTCAAACTTTGAGGACACCAATCCTCACTAGCACCTCCCAACCACCCTGATTATAAAAACTTTGTTATTTGAGACTTATTACAGTGATGCAATGTTTATCAATAGCTTACCAGTCTCATCACTGTTCTGCTACATTGTTATGCATTGCCTGCATCAGTGTCTTCCTGCTTGGATTATTCTTTGAGATTTATGTTCTTCTGATCTATCTCTGCATGCGCACCTCGGCTTCCTCTTCCTCTCTCAGATATGCATCTATTTTCTATGTGCTACGCCTCTTCTGTTCATTTCAGTTGCAAACCCACAACATGCCTTTTCCCGTGTGAAATTACTCTCAACAGAAGCAACCTCCTCTTCTATGTTCTACGTATATTTATAATGCCCAGTACTCTGCCAGATAATACACCTAACTCTTCATCCCCTCTGGTGATTACACTTAGTATGTTCTTCATTCATGGCCATTATGCTGAGACTCTTTGGCTTCTCTGGCAGCTACAGTCTTCGACTCTTTTCCATCTGTCAATTGTCTCTATTCTGAGTCTTAATTCCACTGACATATACCTCGAGACTCTTTAGCTCCTTTGGTGATCACCCTGAGATTCTTTGAATTCTCTGGTAGATGAAATCAGTCATTTTTGCAGTTACAATCAGTCTGTCTCTAGCAGTTACTGAGAGAACCCCTGCGCGCTCATACCTATGGTGCCTTTTCCCATCCTGAGAACACTTCACAGTGGACATTAGATTTTTTGGCTAAGCCCGTTCCTTTCATATGACCATCGGCGGTGACCCTATGCCTAACCAACAGTCATTTCATGATTTCGCATTTTGGGTGATCGACTGCGAGTCACCTCGATTTTCCCAACTCACGAAACTTCGAGGTGGAGCCTAGGAATGATACTCCTTCCCTTCTCTTCCACTGATGTGACCACTAGCTGTGATCACAACCCTATTCGAAAAGGCATTTCATGATTTCGGCGATCTCCATTGTAAATCCTAGCGACGTGCTAGCTCCTCCCTTAACCTTCATCAACGTAACCGCCAGTTGTGACCAGGGGCCAAGCAAGAGGGGTGCTTCACGATTTCTCATATCGCGAACTCCTGCTATGAGTTGCCTCGAAACTCCCAACTCGCGAAACTCTGAAATGCTTCATATCAGATCAACGGTCGATATCTCTCCCTCTGATCGATGGTTGCGATCAAATCGTGACTTCACGTGTCGGGATTTTGAACGTGATCCAACCTTGACTCTTCCAAGTACCGATATCTGAAATACTCTAGATCAATGACCCACAACCCTCTGTGATCCAATGGTCTAGATATTATCGGGACTTCGTGTTTCACGAGGTTGGAGGACTTCTCACCTCCCTTCTCCCGACTCCCGATTTTCCAAAAATTGCTCCAGATGAATGACCCTCAACATTCCTCGATCCAACGGTCTAGATCAATTCATGAACTCAGACATCATGAGTTCCTACAACTCTTACCTTTGACTTTTATAATTCGCGAGTTAGCGAAATGATGATCTCTTGCCACGTGTCCTCTGGATCCAACGATTCATATCTCGTCGCGATTTCAGATTTCGTGGAGTTGGAGGATGGATTTTGGCCTTATCCTCTTCACAGTTAGACTAGATCACACAGTTGCTATTCCTTTGCACTCCAAACCGACGGTTGAGGACTAAAATCCTCCTCTGCGCGCTCCTCCTATCTGTGCTTACGCATCCTCCCGACTTGGAATAATTTCTAAGTGTCAAAGGCCTCGACCTTTGATCCTTCTACGAGTTCTAATGACTTGGGATCTCATCTACACATCTCAGAACACTATCTCTCCCGAGCTTTGATCTCTGCATATTGTTTGCGTCTTCACTTGAGCTTACGTTGTTCCTGTTTTTCCATCGATGCACACTCTAATCTTTCCATCAATGGCAAACACACTCTGCCTGTAAACATGCCAACAATCTCCCCCTTTGGCATTGATGGCAACTCTGAAGGACTGCACTATTCTACTTAGATCTCCAACTGTAGCATCCAGAACACACCTTTTTCTCCCCCTTTGACATCAATGTCAAAGAAAAACATGTTCCCCCTGAGTTGTTGCAGTACTTGTCGGAGGTATCATATATTCAACCAATTACATACTCCCCTTGATAGGATGGACTAATTTAACTTGATAATAGGGTCACGCCCAACTTCTGGTGTAGATACTCAAACTGATCTTGTGTAAGAGGTTTAGTGAAGATATCAACACACTAATATTTGGATGGAATGTAATGCACATAAACCACAGAGTTGGTTACCTGTTTCCTCAAGAAGTGATACTTGATGGGTATATGCTTGGTCTTGGAGTGAAAGACAGGATTCTTGGACACACTAATTTCACTGATATTATCACAATGGATTGGGATCGGTGCAGTATATTTGATCTCCAAGTCTGCAAGTGTCTGAATCATCCACAAAACTTGGGTATAGCATGTGGCAGCTGCAATGTATTCAACTTCTGTAGTTGATAAGGAAATGGAACCTTGCTTCTTTCTCAACCATGATACAAGAGAATCTCCTAAGAATAATGCACCTCCACTCATGATTTTCCTTTCATCCACGCAGTTAGCCCAATTAGCATCTGAATAGACTGATAGTTGAAATTTTTTATTCCTAGGATACCATAGGCCATATTCCATTGTTCCTTTCAGGTATATGAATATCCTTTTGACAGCTAACAAATGACTATGTTTAGGTGTAGCCTAATACCTTCCTATGATTCCAACAACATGCATTATGTCTGGACAAGATGTTGTTATGTACAACATGTTGCTTACCATAGACCTATATGAACTCTGATCAACATCAGGTGAGTCATCATCCTTTCTTAACTTACATCTAGTGACCATAGGTCTGCTCATGGGTTTAGAATCTTCCATTTGAAACCTTTTCAACATTTCCCTTAGATATTTTTCTTGAAAAAGAAATATTCCTTCAGACCTCTGAGTAATTTGCAGACCCAGAAAAAATGACAGTTCCCCTATCATAGACATTTCAAACTCAGACTGCATGGCAGAAGCGAACCATTGTACTAGTGAAGAATTATTACTACCGAAGATGATGTCATCTACATAGACCAAGACAATGAGAAAATCATTACCCTCTATTTTGATATATAGATTGTTGCCAATTGTTCTTCTCTTGAACCCTTTGTCTTGTAGATAAGTATCCAGTTTATGATACCAGGCACGATGAGCTTGTTTTAACCCATATAAGGGTTTCTTTAGCTTGCAGACAAAGTTAGGGTTATCAGACAGTTGGAAACCCTCTGGTTGTTCCATATATAATTCTTCCTTTAGATCTCCATTTAGAAAATCTGACTTGACATCCATTTGATAGACTTTAAACTGTTTATGACAAGCATAGGCAAGAAACATTCTAATTGCTTCCAATCTTGCTACAGGCGCAAATGTTTCATCAAAATCCAGTCCTTCTATTTTAGCATATCCTTTGCAGACCAATCTAGCGTTATTTCTTACAATGTTTCTTTGCTCATTCATCTTATTTTTGTAGACCCACTTTGATCCTATTACATTTTTATCTGCTGTCCTAGGAACGAGTTCCCAAGTGTCATTCTTTTCAATCTGGTCCAGTTCCTCATTCATTGATCTTAACCAATTTTCATCTTTACTGGCCTCATTAAAGTTCTTGGGTTCCACCATGGATATGAATGCTATATGTGATTTCTCGGTGTCTTTGATTATCTTTCTCCTGGTTTGTACACATTTGTCTTTCTCACTAATTATCTGACTTGTAGGATGATTCTTTCGAGTAATTCTGGAGGAAGAATTTGATGTTGTCTGTTGATTTGAGTCTGTCTGAGTGTTGGTGTCTTCATATGACTCAGAGTCTTCTTTTCCTGATTCTTGGACCTATTCATCTTCAGCTTCAGTTGTGTCTTCTATAGCAGACTCAATATTTCTCACCTCTCTTTCTGAGACTCCTTCATCAACCTTTAAATTAATGCAATCAACTAATTTATGCAGCCTCTTATTATAACATCTGTATCCTTTACTATTTGTAGCATATCCTAAGAATATGCCTTCATCTTCCCTATCATCATACTTGCCAAGGTTTTCATTATTATTGTTTATGTAGCATTTACTCCCAAAGACATTGAAGTGTTTGATTGAGGCAGGTCTTCCATACCACAGTTCATAAGGTGTCTTGTCACTGTGTGGTCTGAGGTGGGCTTTGTTAAGAACATGGAATGTTGTGTGTATTTCTTCTACCCATTAGGTTTGACCAATGTTCTTCTCATTCATCATTGACCTGGCCATTTGCTGAACTGTTCTATTTTGCCTCTCAATTACTACATTTTGATGAGGAGTTCCCAGGATTGTGTATTCTCTCTTGATCCCATGTTTATCACAGAATTCCTTGAAATCAATTGACATCAATTCTCCTCCTATGTCTGACCTTACTTCCTTTAACATGTTTCTTGTTTGATTCTCAGTTAAGGCTTTAAATATTTTAAATTTCTCAAATGCTTCAACTTTTTCTTTGAGAAAGGCAACCCAAGTAAGTCTGGAGTAATCATCAATGATCAACATGAAGTATTTTTATTTCCCTGTGCCTTCCTATCTTGATGGTCCACATAAATCCATATGAACTAGTTGGAGTGGTTTCTTTGTTGAAGTAGAGCTCTTGGATTTAAACTGTGTCCTGGTTAGCTTTCCTACTTGGCAGGGTTTACACACAGAATCTTGTGGCTTTTATATTCTTGGAAGATCTTTTACTGCCTCAAGATTTTTGAGCTTGATTAAGTGGTCAAAGTTTAGATGTCCAAGTCTCCTATGCCATAAACAACTCTCATCATGTTTTCTTAGATGACACTCTTCTCTATCTTCTTTAAGCACATATACATTATTTTCAATCCTTATGCCTTTAGCCACCACTTGTCCTAAGTTTACAGACTTTATCTTACAATCTTTGGAAGTGAGCACCACTTCACATCCTCTATCACACATCTGAATTACACTAAGCAAGTTATGTTTCAGTCCATATACAAGAAGAACATCCTGGGCTTTTCCTTTGCCATTATTTAAGCTCACCATCCCTTTACCCTTGATTTTACTTGGTTCATCATTTCCAAAGGTCACATTTCCTATTTTGCTTTTACTTATAGACATAAGCTTATCCTTGTCTCCAGTCATGTAATTGGAGCATCCACTGTCTATATACCAAGGGTTCTTTTGCCTTTGATTTGACAACACTAATCCACACTTGTCACTTTCTTTCTTCTTCCAAACCTTGACATTTTCAGTAGAGGGATTCAAATATGGTTCATAGTTCCTTAAGCGACAGTCAATAGCTTTATGTCCATAATTATGGCAGGTGTAACATTATAGTTCATTGAATAAATGATCATAACAATTGTTATGCTTAACCTATGTCCTTTTCCCAACCATCACATGATTTGCAGTCTGTGGTTCTTTGTTACTTGGTTGTCTCATTCTTTGTTGCGGCAAATATCTATACCTTGAATGTCTTGATTTCTCATATCTAAATATTAAAGAACATTTTACATCTTTGTGACCAAATTTAGAACAAAAAAAACAATATCCATAGAAAAATCCTTGGTACCGGGAAAATGGTTGTCTTCTTTGAGCAGGTCGATTTCTTCCATACTGAAGATTTCTCTGAGCAGAGGGTGCATTATTTCTTTGTTCTACAAATTTAGTTCTGGTATTTTTTCTTTCACTCTTCCTTGGAAACTGATTATCTTCCTTTGTTTTTCCATATTCGTTGTTGTCAATGAATGTATATTTAACAAACTTGATGGATTCTTTGTTGCTTGGTTGGCCACTACTTGATCCTTCTTCATAACCCAGACTAGTTTTTAGATTTGAATTCCTTTGTTGATTCAGAATGAGGGATAATCCTTCTAAGGATTTAATACTTGGAATATTCTGGAGATACAATGCTTTAAACTTCTCCATCTCTTATATGGTTTTTACTACCTCTTCTTCCAAGGCTTCACATCTTGCCTTCTTTTCTGATAATTGTTGTTTCAAAATGTCCTTTATTTTCTTTGCCTCTTCTAATTCCACTTTTAGCAGGGAAAATTCTTCATCAAATTCTTTATTGTCTTTTTCAAACTGTATCAGCAATTGTTTTATCTTTTTCTTCTTGGATCTGAGTCTATCAATTTATTCTAGAGCACTGATCAGTTCGCCTTCCAAGATAACCACAACGTCTTCATTGTCAACATCACTTCCTGTGATTTTATTGTCATAACCCTCTTTGGCCATAAGCATAAAGTCAATAATATTATCTTCAGAGGAAGAGTCACTATCTGTGTCTTCTGAAGAGTCATCATTGTTTACACATAATCTTTTCTTTTTACTAAATCTCTTGAGTTTGTACTTCTTTTCACTTTCAGAATTATGATCCTGTTTCTTGTGTGGACATTTAGATGCAAAGTGACCTATCTTTCTACAGTTAAAACATTTGAAGAGAAACTTTCCTTGGTACTTGCCTGATCCTTTCTTTAGTCTTCTCATGAATTTTGATTCAATTTCATCAGGCTCAGAATCCTCATTCTTGTTTGCTTTAAATGATGCTTCTCTAGAGGTGGGTTTATCTTTAACTATTCTCATTTCATATGCAGTCAATGTTCCTAGAAGTTGATCAAAATCCAACGCTTTTAGATCATTAAGTTCTTCTATAGTTGAGACCTTTGGGTTGAACCTATCCGACAGAGATCTCAAAATTTTATGAACTAAAGAGGGTTCCTCAATTTTTTCACCAAGTGCTTTCATTGCATTTACTAGTTCTTCAACTCTCAGAAAGTACTTCCCAATAGTTTCATATTCTTTCATCTGTAGTTGTTCAAACTTTGCTCTATAGGTTTGAATCTTGGCATCTTTTATCTTCTCATTACCTTCATAACTGCTAATGAGTTTTTCCCACATGTATTTGGTAGTTTCTAAATGCATAACTTTTACAAATTCTGCTTCTGCAAGCCCACTCAAAATATCATTCATAGCCTTAGCATTGAAGATGAATTCTAGCTTGTCATCCTTATTAGCCAGTACATCTGGCTTAAAATAACTAGTCTCTACCACATCCCAAACATCTACACCTAAAGCCATTATGTAGGTTCTCATCCTAACTTTCCAGAAGGCAAAGTTTGTTCCATTGAACAGGGGGGCCTTATTGGTTGAAGTTCCTTCACGACTAGTCATGTTTAAGCTCTAGGATCTACCCTTAGATAAAAGGAACCCGCTCTTATACCAATTGTTGAAAAACTGAGAGAGGGGGGTGAATCAGTTGTTCCCGTGCTTAAACATTTATGATTATTTTAAACTCTTTACAAAGCACTCAATGACAATCACAATAATGTAGGGAGGTAAGCAATAAAATATTCAACATCAATCACACACATGAAATATAAAAAGACAGATATTTTCTGAGGAAACCCATAAAGGGAAAAACCTCTTCTTCTTGATATGATAAGTATTCTTTATCTTCTGTACATTATCATTCTTATGAGAACCAACTCATTGTGAGGCTACCACCTCTTTTTTGCAAGCTACAACTTGCTGAGAGCACCAACTCTCTAGTTTCTCTAGCACCCACTAGAAGGAAGCACCATCTCCCTGAGTGTTCCAGCACCAACAAGATGGAAGCACCAACTTCCAGTCATACAGGCACCAACCTATATAACATAGAACAATAGTTCTCCCTTGCACCACCCTGCCACCTTGGTTTTTTCTGGCTGCAACCAGATGGAAGCTACAACTCCCTGTGTTCAAGCACCCACTTGAAACTTTGAGGACACCAATCCTCCCTAGTACCTCCCAACCACCCTGATTATAAAAAATTCATTATTTGAGACTTATTACAATGATATAGTGTTTATCAATAGCTTACCAGTCTCATCACTGTTCTGCTGCACTGTTATGCTTTGTCTGCATCAATGTCTTCCTGCTTGAATTATTCTTTGAGATTTCTATTCTTCTGCTCTATATCTGCATGCGTACCTCATATTCCTCTTCCTCTCTTAGATATGCATCTATGTTCTATGTGTTACACCTCTTCTGTGCATTTTGGATGCAAACCCACAACATGCCTTTTCCCATGTGAAATTACTCTCAACAGAAGCAACCTCCTCTTCTCTGTTCTGCGTATATTTATAATTCCCAATCCTCTGCCAGATAATACACCTAACTCTTCACCCCCTCTAGAAATTACACTTAGTATGTTCTTCATCCATGGTCGTTATGCTGAGACTCTTTGGCTTCTCTGGCAGCTACAATCTTTGACTCTTTTCCATCTGCTAATCGTCTCTATTCTGAGTCTTCATTCTACTGACAGATACCTCAAGACTCTTCATCTCCTCTGGTGATCACCCTGAGATTCTTCAAATTCTCTAGTAGATGCAATCAGTCATTTTCTGGAATTACAACCAGTCTATCTCTAGCATTTACTAAGAGAACCCCTGCATGCTCATACCTGTGGCACCTTTTACCATCCTGAGAAAACTTCACAGTGGGCGTTAGCTTTTCTGGCTAAGCCCGCTCCTTTCATATGACCATCGGTGATGACCCTACGCCTAACCAACAGTCGTTTCGCGATTTCGCATTTCGGGTGATTGAATGCGAGTCACCTCGATTTTCCCAACTCGCGAAAATCTGAGGTGGAGCCTAGCAACACTAGCTCCTTCCCTTCTCTTCCACTGATGTGACCACTGGATGTGATCACAGCCCTATTCGAAAAGGAATTTCATGATTTTGGCGATCTCCATTGTAAATCCTAGCGACGTGCTAGCTCCTCCCTTAACCTTCATCAACGTAACCACCAGTTGTGATCAGGGGCCAAGCAAGAGGGGTGCTTTGTAATTTCGCATATCGCGAACTCCTGCTATGAGTTTCCTCGAAACTCTCAACTCACGAAACTCTGAAATGCTTCATATCAGATCAATGATAGAGATCTCTCCCTCTGATCGATGGCTGTGATCAAATCACGACTTCACGTGTCAGGCTTTTGAACATGAGCCAACCTTGACTCTTCCAACTCCCGATATCCAAAATACTCTATATCAATGGCCCACAACCCTCTGTGATACAATGGTCCATATCTTATCGGGACTTCATGTTTCACGAGGATGGAGGACTACTCACCTTCCTTCTCCCAACTCCCAATTTTATGAAACTTGCTCCAGATCAACGACCCTCAACATTCCTTGATCCAACGGTCTAGATCAATTCACGAACTCAGACATCGCAAGTTCCTACAACTCTTACCTTTGACTTTTCGAGTTCGTGAGTCAGCGAAATGATGATCTCTCCCCACGTGTCCTCTGGATCCAACGGTTCAGATCTCATTGTGATTTCGAATTTCGCGGAGTTGGAGGATGGCTCTCGACCTTATCCTATTTGCAGTTATACTAGATCCCACGGTTGCTAGTCCTTGGCACTCCGATCTGATGGCTGAGGACTAAACTCCTCCTCTGCACGCTCCTCCTGTCTGGTCTTACGTATCCTCCCGACTTGGAAGAATTTCTAAGTGTCAAAAGCCTCGACCTTTGATCCTTCTATGAGTCCTGATGACTTGGGATCTCATCTGTGCATCTCAGAACGCTATCTCTCCTGAGCTTTGATCTCTACATATTGTTTGTGTCTTCACTTGATCTTACGTTGTTCCTATTTTTCCATCGATGCACACTCTGATCTTTCCATTAATGACAAACACACTTTGCCTATAAACATGCCAACTGTTTGTGCCATCTTCTATTCTTATTCTAATTTCTTATTATTTAGATGATGACAGTGAGGATGAAAATACACCTCCACCTACTCACCTTACTCCATATGAGTACATTGAACATGAACATGCACCAACACCACCACTTCCTAGATGGGTTCATTCAACACGAGAAGCAGTTGGTGATCCTTCAGATCAGTGTCAGACACGTTCACATTTCCAACGAGCCTCTTCTCTTTTGGATAAATTTTCATAGACTCATTATCCAGAAACATTTGTATAAGCTTCAGGCCATCCAGATTGGGGCACATCAATGAATGAAGAGTATCACTCTTTAATGGAGAACGATACTTGGGATCTTGTACCTCTTACAAAAGGAAGAAAACTTGTAATATGTAAATGGGTATATAGAACTAAGTATGCATCAGAAGGAAGTGTTGAAAGACACAAGGACCGGTTAGTTTCCAAAGGGTTCTCTCAAGTTGAAGGAATTGACTATAATGAAACATTTTCCCCCGTAGCTAAAATGAATTCCATCTAGGAAGCGGTGGTGTTGGTGCAGGTTCATGTTCATTGGAATCATCTAGAGGAAGGTGAGTAGGTGGAGTTGGATTTTCATCCTCACTGTCATCATCTAAAGAAGGAGAAATCAGAATAGAAACAGAAGAAGGCACAAACGTCGAAGATGGCTCACATGCCGAAGAAGGAACAAACATCGAATTAGGCTCACATGTCAATATATTTTCATCAATTTTAACATCTCTTCGAATAATAATTTCATTTGAATGAGGTTGAAGAAGTATGTAACCTTTGAAATATTCAGAATAACCAACAAAAATACACTTCTCACTTTTAGGTTGTAAAGCTTTCCTTTTCTCATCAGGATTTTGAGCCCATGCTACACTGCGAAATACACGGAAGTGACTTACATATAAGTTAAGTTTATTGCATGCTTCTTCTGGTGTCATATTTTTTAGAACCTTAGTGGGAGTGTGATTTGCTATGTTATTTTCACAATTAATGGCTTCCATCAAATACTTTACACTCAATCCCTTAAATTGGATCATACAATCATCCATTTATTTTAAAGTGCAGTTCTTTCTCTCATCGACACCATTTTGTTGTGGTGTATATGGAATAATGTGTTGCATTTGGATGACCTATGGAGTGAAGTAACTTATAAAATTATTATTCATATATTCGCCTCCATTATCTATTCTGAACCTTCGAGGTTGATGTCCAAATTGCTTCTCTACAAGGGCCTTGTAGGCCAAAAACTCCACTCTTAATTTTTAGGAAGTAAACCCAAGTGCATCTGGAAAAGAAATCAATGAACATTAAGAAATACTTGCACCTAGAAAAAGAAATAGAATAAAGTGGACCACACAAGTCACTATGAACAAGATACAAAGGGGCCAAGGCGTGCCCAGAGGAACGATTGTCAAAACTACCCCGATGATGTTTGTTGAGAACACAACCGAAAAAAACATCATCTTTGTAAGAAACAAGAGGAAGACCAATCACAATGTTTGTTGGCATGTTTGCAAGAAGAGCGCGCTTGTCATTGATGGCAAGAACAACAACAACGATGACAAATAGGCAGGCAAGGAAGATCAACAGAAAAGACAGGCAAGGATGATCAGTAGAAAGGAAGGTATGGAAGAATAACAGCTATGTAGGGATAATGGCATGGAAAGATCGGAAGAGTAAACTCCATTTCGGAGTTTTGTCGATCGAGACGTGAAGGTGTCGAGAAATTTCATGTCAAGTATGCGAAATCACGAGAAGACATGGGTCGTTAGATTTGGGGTAACTACGAATGATCCCAGCCATTGGATCGAGGATGAATCTGGTCTGTCAGATCCAGGAGGTTAATGTGACAGACCACACCAGCAAGGATAGGTGGCAGCCTATGACAGAAAGGAAACGTCGTGCAATCATACAAGGACAAGTGTCAAGTTGATTCGACATCTTCGACCACTGGAAATCTCAAATCTGAGGGACATGTGGTAGTCACTCGGCTCATGACACATCATTAAGTGACGCAAGAATGATGTCACTCTGGGAGTTTGACTTCGGGAGTTTTAGCTTCACCACTCCCCCAAAATCTCGAAGGCCAAAGTCCCGGGGAGTAGGATAGTCGTTGGATCAATGAGATATCTCAACCGTTGATCTGAAGAGTCGAGATGTGACAAGGGAAGGAGAGATTCTGGGTGGAAGACACATGTTGGAAGGAGGCGAAGGCGGTAAATGGAGGAAGAAGTGGTAAGAGGTTTAAGAGGGGCCCATACAAAACTGCCTCATTCTGTACCCCCCCCCCCTCTCATTAAAGGAAGAATAGCAAGGGGTGTCCGGAATCGAATCATGACCGTAGATCTAAGCACCTCAATCTCGGCCACTCAAACTTGAGCATCCAATTCTGGACCCCCCCCTCCTCATTAAAATCAGAATACCAAGGGGGGTCCAGAATCGAATCTCAACCATCAGATCACCAAGAATTATGGACCATTGATCAGGCATAAAGAATGCCTGTGAAGTGTCGAAATCACGACAAGATATGGACCGTTGGGTCCATAGGACACGTGGTGAAAGATCATCATGTCGATGACTGGAAATTCAAAGGAACAGGGTTCCCTAACCTCTTGAATTCGCGATATGTGAAATCATGAAACAATCTTAGCTATCAGATCGAGGTTTGATCTGGACCATTGATCCGACTCCATCTCAGACTCTCGGCTATCATGACTTGGAGTGACGAGAATATCCATCTAAGGAATAGCGAGATGTGAGATCAGGAAAATATCAGGACCGTCGGATCACCAAGAACGTGGACCGTTGATCTGAGCTCCATCTCGGAGTCTCGCCTATCGCGACTTGGAGTGACGAAAATCTCCATCTAAGGAACAGCGAGATGCGAGATCAAAAAAAGATCAGGACCATCAGATCACCAAGAACATGGACCGTTGATTTGAGCTCCATCTCTGAGTCTTGCCTATCACGACTTGGAGTGATGAGAACCTCCATCTAAGGAACAACGAGATGTGAATTCACGATGAGATCTGAACCATTGATTCATCGAGATCGTGGACCGTCGTTCAGGGTCGATGACGGTCATAAGTTTGTAGTGCCTTTTAGCGCAGCCTGTGATCACCGTCTGTGGTCACGTGGAGGAAGGAGCTAGTGCAGACAAGCTCCTTTACGGAGTTTCGAGGATCAGGACATGGAGTGTAACAAATCTTTATCATGAGGATCCCGAAATGTCGAAGTGTGAAATAGCTAAATAACTACAATACCCTTCAGAGTCAATCCAACGGTGCAGGTGAATTTGAGCATAATCGGAGGGCTAATATTTCCCCTCACAATGTAACTGCTAGAAACCATTGATGGTTTCTGCCAGAGAAGACGAAGAGTCTCAACTGCCAGAGAGGCTAAGGAATCTCAGCATAACACCCAGTGATGCAGAACGCATGGGAAAAACTGCCAGGGAAGCTGAAGAGTTGCGATGATGATCAGACAGAGAACTCGAGTTGTGGAGGCGATCGGCACGGTGTAAGCATGCAGAGTCATGGAGAATATTGCATGCACAAGGAGCACAGAGACTATAAGAATGTAGAACAAAGAAGAGAAGTTTTGTTGTTGTGAGCGATGCATGTGTGAAGAAGGAGGTGGATTGCAGCAGCTAAAATGTACAGAAGAAAAAAGGTGCATTGAATGGAAATGGCCCACAGAGAGCACAAAAGGCAGAAGAATAGAAAGTGCAATGGATGCGTGAACGAAGATAGTGAGGCAGACAGAGCAGCGAAATCTTGCAGAATAGTGATGAGACTGGTAAGTTGTTGTTGAACATTATATCACTGTAATAAGTTTCAGTAACACATAGCCATAAATCAGGGTGGTAGGGAGGTGGTAGGGAGGATTGTTGTCCTCATAGGTTCAAGTGGGT
>ML808250.1:35562-46623 GCA_009831015.1 Picea engelmannii
AAATGATTCACGCCCCCCCCCCCCTCTCAGTTGTCCAACAATGTTTTGATTACATAGTTTTCGCAATGAGTGAAAATTTATATTACCAAAATTCAGATGTCAAACTTTTCTCAAGTCATCACTATGAGCAACAAAAACTAATGGAAAATATGATGACCCAAAGTTTTCAAACTTGTACAATCTGGTAATATCATCAACAATTCTAGTTGTGAAAACATGCTTAGGATATTTTAAATCCTTGATTACAACTTGGTGAGGTGAAATATTTATGGTTCTACCTTCACCTAAATGAGTGATTTGATATAGTGATAGAAGGTTGCAAGAAAGACATAAGACATCATTGAAATGACCATTATCTACCTAAACTATTCCAGACCCTACAACACTAAGAGAACTATCATCACCAACAAATATTCTCTTGGTGTTACATTCATTTAGAGCCAAAAATATGGCTTTATCCTTAGCCATATGATAAGATTCTACAAAATCAATAAGCCACTCATTAGAAGAAGAAGTAGAAGTTGCATTGAAGGAGAAACTAGAAGCAGAAAGTGCATGTCCATGAGAAGAAGAAGAAGAAGAAGAAGAAGAATCATTATTGATGTTGTACTTCTTCATTGTTGCTTCTAAAACTACCATTTTCTTAAAATATTTGGACTATTCATGACCATCTTTCCCACAAAAATTGCAATGTATGTCAGCAATCTTCTTACTTTTATATTTAGCTCCTTTGTCACCATTAGGAGAGAAAGCTAGTTGAGAGGCTTTGGGTCCCTTGTTTTGCTTGTTATTGTGGCAAGGATGTTGCTTCTTTGGATTCTTGGATTTATCTTTATTCTAGGACACTAAGGCTTTGTTGGATGTACCTGCAACGCTAATTAATCCAAGTTGTAGAAGCTTATCTTGCTCTTGAATCAGAGCATCACAAAAGGACTCAAGAGAGGTTTTTTCATAAGAACTCTCTAGAGATTCTTTGGTGGCATAAAAGGTAGATACAAAAATAGAATATGCACTATCAATATTAGAAATAATAACATATATGCATCAATATTATGACCGATCTATTTTGTATTCTATACATAAAAGTCTAAGAATTTTGAACTTAGATAAGTAATCTTCAATGCAAGGAAAATAATTTGGACTTAGGTTCATTAACTGACTCTCCAACTGGTGGGCTCAATTAATATTGTGTTTACCAAACATAGTTTCTATCTTTTCCCAAGCATCATCAGGGTCATCAATTCCTTAAAGGTGAAACCTTAAATCAAGAGAGATGAACATTCCAATCAGTCCATGTGCTTCGCAATTCTTATTGGCTCATTTTACTTTATTTTCATCATCATTGGGTTCTAGTTCTTTCCCCAAGGTAATCTGGTACAATCCGTTATTTCTTAATACATCCTCCATATGGGATTTCCATGAGAAGTAAGTTGGTACTAGTAAGAAAAAGATCATTGGGAGATGTCATATTAAAATATATAGGAAGTGCTTTCAGGGAAAATCCCCTACAATAGTGGGATATATTGTAGCATACCAATGACCGTATACAAACAAATTCACAAAAAGAACATGCAGCAAAGATATAATAACCAATTTCAAAATAAATAAATAAATATTTGGCGGAAGAAAATTTTTGACTCACCCAAAGTCGTATGGTTGATGTCATTCCCAATTTCATAGTTTCTTCACTCTTTTCCAACAACTTCTCTACAACCTACAATAACCTTAAAGATTCAAGACTATATAGAGAAGTAGTTATACGAACTACCTTTTATTCTAATGAAATATAACAGTAATATCTCAACAACTAGTATTCTATGAAATATATATGAAAATATTGCAACCAAAACATTTGCAAAGACAACATATTTTGAAGGAAAGAGTTTTTATATTTATTCTACAGTTAAGGTGGTTACATCTTTATACATGTCCTGCATGGCACTGCCCTGTCGAGAGACATTCCAAGTTCCTCCACCCTTGCTCCTGCTATACAATATGGTATTGACTTTCGATCTATCACATGCACAAAGAGAATATAAGGGGAAACTCTTGGAAATATAAGTTGATGATCAGAAAGAGGGGATGGAAACAAGGGTTTCCAAGTCAAACCAGCATCAACAGGGGTGTATAAGGGTTTACAGACTTGGTGGGATTATCCAAATAGAGGTTTTCTTAATGTGTGCAAAGAACAATTACTTTTCATTACCTTTCTCCTTGGAAAAATGGTCATTTTATATGGTCTCTAATTGGTTAGAGAAGGTTGATTATGGGTAAAAGGAGTTAGGCAACTAACCAAACTAGTAACTCAAAATTTAAATAAGCATAAACATTTTTTTAATCATTTTTCTGACATGTATGCGACTGTCTATTGAGTGTCCTGTATATACGTGAGTTCCATACCTGTGATAGCACGTACATATTCCAAAAAGAGATTTTTTGGAAGGTCTCAAGGAGGTATGGGGAAAAATAGTCCATAAATAGGATAGGGATTAGGCCAAAAAGTTTCTCAATGCTTCAAATATGACAATTGACACTATAACAGATGCCCCTAAATGTGTGAGGTTAGAAGAGCAATTGATGGCCAAAATACATTATAATTTTTCAAAGAGAAGTGTGTCAGGGTGAAGGTCATCAGAATTCAATCTAAGGACAAAAACCAAACATAGAAACAAGTTAGAATACTCAATCCCTGAGGCGGGCATACCCATGCTCAGGTGTGATGATAAGAATGGTCGCCAATCAAGTACAATGTGGATCCATGTAAAATGTATATATAGAAAGAAGTGATCATGGCCACGAAAGAGATACACAATGGATCCATGTCAATCATAGATCATAGCCACAAAAGAGATACACAATGGATCTATATCTTAGAAACTAGTGAAGGATATCTAGAGGCAAGAGATAGAAAATTATCCTTCATGAGTACCGATGTGAGGAGTGGTACTATCCAATCACAACTCGGGCAACAACATAAAGAGGGTAATGTGAATAGAGGATTTGAAGTTGAAATAGTGATACATTGTTTGATAATCGGACATTGATGTATACCATTAACAAACATGAGACAACCCACCAATAATGATAATGGGTGTCAAGGTACCTAGTACAATCTAACAAGTGTGAATAGAGGTTCTGATGTTGAATACCTAGTAGAATCTATTGATGAGGGGACATTGATGTATTCCCATTTTCAATAGCAAGGGAACCTGCCACTAATGACTGCAAGCCCCAAGGTAATAATAAGGACTCTAGATCATTATACTAGAGAAATATGTGTTGAATTTGATAGGAAGAGATCTGTTGGAAGGAGGGCATCAAGGCATCCCCCATCAACCAACACAAGGAGTAGAAAAAGTCCAAATATGTGGAAGGACTCGGGAAAAATATTGAAAGTACCACCACAAAATACATCTTCTGCATGCACCAGTTGTGAATAGTGCATGAAGAAGACCCTCTGAATAATAATCAATAATTAAGACTATCGACAAAGGAGAGGAAACCACCAATGGGGTCAAATGGAATCCAAAGTACTACATGAATCCCAATGTGCGAATAGTGTTCTTGTCATTAAACACAAGGGAAACTACTCAGTCAGTGACCATTGATGGAATGTCATATGTTGAGCACAAGGTCACCTATCAATGATGTAAATAGTCCTAGGATGTGACTCTAGGTCAAACTCTCAAAGTAATTGGTCATAGTCAATAAGAGCTTAACTCGCTAGGAGGAAGTCAATGGGACCCTCCATACCATCACAAGTATAGGATGAAGATACTCTTGATTCTGATATGCACTTGACATAGGGGAAGGTTGACTTGTAAAGTCAAGGAATTCTATGGAAAGGCCGACACAAGATAAAACTTCCTCCGAACAAGAACACGACACAATATGTGACTTAGGAAGAATGGAATGAAAATGAATATTGACATAAGTTTTTGATGCAGGAGGCAACAACAGACTCTCCATAGTGACTAGAAGAGTAACTAGCTGGAGGAGTAAATACTCTATGTACCTAGATTAGTTTCCTAAATCCATACTAAGCCCAAATTGTTGAGACTAGACTCAAAAAAAAATTCTTTGTTCAGAGGTGAATCAAATGCTGTCGATAATGGTGAAGAAGACTCATTCCCGTGCTCATTTTTTGTTATTTGAATTTTTTTTTCTTTTTCATAGTATGAAATCTTGAAAAATAGAAAAATAATGTTGTAATATAGTGAAGGAAATGAGTGTCACAAACAATCAAACTAGTTCCAAGTGCAAGGAACATACCTATGCTCAATGCAAAGAAGCATGTGTAAGATATGGACACTTGTGGGAATGTTTTATTTAGGGATATATGTGTCAAATCACAAAATAAAATAATGTAGGGCTAGCAACTAATGAGAATGCATAAGAGGTTAAATAACATCAAGATGAATTCGACATTAGGCTCGAAAATCACAAGAAGCGGAATGCAATACAACATTACAACTCAACACATAAATGAGGAATCCCCACAGGTATTGACTAGAAAAATATTGAGAAGAATATATGAGGCTTCAACGCAAAGTCATGGCAGGACTAAATAGGGCTCTCAAGCCTATGAAAGTACTTCAGCATGGGTTCCAAACTGCAAACAAGGTTCTAACTAGGGAACCCATGAACGGTAGGCTCTACCACATGAATTACAAAACATCTACACAACAAATGAGGTTCGTTGATGAAACTCAGTGGGGTATATCCTAAGGAAAAATGAACTAGGAAACAGATAATGAAAAAATCCATGAAGGGGAAAATGTAACCTATATCCTAGTTTCAAGATCATTACCTTTCGAAATGAATCGACATGGGAAAAGGAACCAAAGAAAATGTCTCCAAAGTCCTGTATCTAATACCAACAACACTTACCCAAAAGTTAATAAATCAAATATAGAAACCTTTGATAATAACATGTGTTATGGAATACAAAACTTGAAAACAAGAAACCCTAAAAGAATAATATGTACAAAGCACTGCACCGCCTTGCGTCTTATGCATAGTACTTCTCTAGGTAGAGCCCATTTCTAGGCTCGGACCAAGGGTTTAATTGGTAAACAACCTGTAAATATTCCAGTTCAGGAAGAGGTCAAAAATCCATAATCATATCTTCAAGGACAGCCTCATCCGAAGGAAATTCAACATCCAAGAAACTAGGACTCGAGGACTCACCAATACCAGGGATCGAGGTCTCACAAATAGTAATATTAGACTCAAGAGGAAGTGTCATATCACTTGGGCCAATAGGGGAAATCAAGGGCTCACATGATCCTATTGGATACAACAACTGATCATTTTTTAGACCTTGTCTTGAGAAGGAAAACATGACTGTAAAGATCCCATCTCTGGAGAAATTGAACACCAAGGATAAGATACCACATAATTCATCTGTGGCAGGGTAGAGTCTACTCAAACACTAGGAACATACAAAGGGGAAACTTGAGCTAAAGATAAAATAGGATGGTGATTATCAAATAAATGTTGATCAATAATGACAATCCTTCCATTGTGATAAAAATGCATAACACAAAAGAGCATAGACACC
Organism: Picea engelmannii; assembly: GCA_009831015.1. Lineage (NCBI taxonomy): Eukaryota > Viridiplantae > Streptophyta > Pinopsida > Pinales > Pinaceae > Picea > Picea engelmannii. The sequence goes on from ML808250.1 coordinate 41,126, forward strand.
ACAACATTCATAGCATATACATAATCACACCCAAGAAGCATATTGAAATATAAAGGGCCCAGTACCACTAAAATATCGACAAGCAAAGTCTTCCCACCTATGTGATAGGAAACTGAGGGAGAATCCCCAAACATTCACTAGGTCTTTGGTCGAAATTCAACAACTCACTGGTAGATGAAACAAGCTTCGATGAACCCAAATCTTTCCAATTTGAGGATAAAATACTTGCATAGGATCCTTCATCTACAATACGTCGATAAATGGTCATTGAGTTAACTTTAACCATTATATGGAAATATGTAGAAGAAGGAAGGTGAGGCTTAATGAGATCATTTTGATCAAAGGAAACCATCCTAGGACATGGAAGGAGTACACTCAAAGAGAGTGAAATGCCCCCTTGTTCAAAAGGTACTGAACTAGAAATGATAAATACATAGTCGAAAGACACATCACTCCTAAAACGAAGAGTGGGATCAGCCAAATATTGCATTGGTGAGATCACTTCATCAACCAATGGTTGAATGGGTTTTTGGGAAACTGAAGATGACTCAAACCTAGAATGGTTTTAAGACAAGGATCATAGTCTTCGTAACACTGGAATACCAAGGCACATATAAGTAAGGTGATATCCCTTGCAAATATTACAGGGGAACTTCAGCTTACTTCTTATTCATCTAGGCTTCTAAACATTATCAATTCCCCCAACATGACTTGTAGTGGCTGGTGGGTTGCCCCCGACATGACTAGCAAACGCCAAGTGCATGTCTCCAACATGACTCACAGAGGTCAGTAATTTTTTTCCAGTATGAATAGCACTGACTAGACTCGTGCCCCCAACATGAATTGTAATGGTTGGTTTCTTATATTCAACATGATGTGCAAAGGAATCTCCAACATTACTAGCATAGGATGGTTTCACACTCCCAAAATGACTAGCATAGGCTGGTAACTGGTCTTCAACATGACTTGCAGAGGTTTTTGACTTGACACTAGTATGACTCGCAATAACTGGACTTGCGCTCCCAACATGACTTGCAGAGGTTGGTTGCTTGCCTTCAACATGACTCACAAAGGTTGTTGACTTTTGTCTAGTATGACTTGCAGTGACTGGATTTTTTCCCCCAGCATGACTCGCAGAGGCTAGTGGCATGTATCTAACATGACTAACAAAGGTTAGTGACTTCTTTTTCTTACTCTTCCTCTTCCTTTTCATTTTATAATTCTAGTTACTAGTAGCGGGACTTTCACCAGAAGAGAGAGAAGGAGGAGGAGTAGACTTCGCTAATGTGGAAGATAAAGGATCAACATCCAATCAATCCCCATGGCATAGGGTGATTATTTGAGAAGCATCAAGAGCATTATGGACATTTGGAGTGGACCACAACCAAACCGATAGTCCCACATTCAACACAGGAATGTTCGAAGTGACCATCAAGGGGGAAAAAACATTTCCAAAGAACATAAAAGAACAAAAATCCCCTTGGGTAGGGGTCCCTTGGTTGGTATATCCAAAAATATTGGCCATGTCATTATTATACATAGGTTCATCCCTTGCGGGATTTTTCATGTCTGTAAAAGTCTCACATGCTGACTCTAGTGAATCAGTGGTATAAAAACCCATGCCTTCTAGGAGGTGGCTCCACGCTTTCAAAAGAAATACTAGAGGTATTTCCTGACCATCAGAGTGGTTGGTCGACCACCTTGAATCAACGATCCAAAAGCGTTGATACAGACACAACCTAAGGGCAACCATACAAAGCATCACTCCACTAAAAATTCCTAAGAGAAACATCACAAACAAACAACTTCTCCAAAACTTTAGCCCAGGTGGATAAGGTATTGAGTCCAAATAAATGGAAAAGTGGGAAGGGACCTTTCAAAAACCAACACAAGTTGATCAAGTCCCAGGACCAATGAACAAAGGAGTGAGTAGTAGTTACCCAAACCTCCACTTACCATCCCTACCCGGTGTAAGTAACCCTCGCTTCACAGGGCACCCTCCAGGGGTACTGATAGCATGATACAACATCTGCAGGTACCACGGAATACCCCCCGTAGTCACCTGTGAGATACCTAGGAAAATCCATTAAGGCTACCAACTCGTAGTCAGGGTCTGGGGGTTACGGTCGATAGTCTGGATCAAACATATGGGCGGGCTAACAAAGCTCGAAGCTCCGCAAAAACCACCTCTCAAGGAGGTAAAGGAACTGAAAAAGCCTGCAAAACATGATCTCTCCACGATGCTCGGTCAAGCCTCAGAGGGGTTATCTCTTCAAATATTCCTTACACAACCTCGTGTTTAACTCCTATGTTAGAGGAGTCTCACGGCTATACTTATACAAAAATTTAATTTGATTCTCCCTATCTCAGGCTCCTATGTTTCTTTATTGGCCTTGGATATTTATCTCTCCAATCCTAATCCAAGGCCCTAACCCTAAACATGTTTATGAACCTTAGAAACAAAGTCAAGTAAATTTTAAGTTTAGTGTTCATTTTAGCTATTGTTCTTTACTCAAAGGATATGGAAGTCAAACTGGTGTTGTTTGAGAATTTTGCAAAAATGAAACTTATAATAACACCAACAAAGAAATATTTACACCAATTCTTCAATGAAAAAGAGTTTCAAAAAAGAAAAATGCATGAACAATCTTCCAAACCTTGAAATGCAATATTTTCTCTTTGTGATGCAAAATGCATAATGCAACCTTTTGAGAAAAGAAAAAGAAGAAAGCAAAAGGATGTTCTTTTTTATCTTTCCTTTGAAGTGCTTTCAAGATGAGAAGAAAACAAAATCCTATGCTAATATCTTTTTCTTTTTCAAATATGAAGCAAAATGAAGCAATAGAAAGAAAGAAACCTAACTAGCAGCAAATTAGGTTTTTTCATTTTCTTTTTCTTTCTACCAAAGAAAAAACTAACAAAATATGCTAAAAGAAATAAAAAAATTTGGTTTTGTGTTTGAAAAATCCAAGGAAAGCACAAAATAAAAGTATCTTACTCAAATACAAACTCAATTTTCAAAGATGACCACAACAACGACCACGAAACTAAGATCTTGAGAACAAGACTAGTCTTATAGTAATTCATTCAAAGGGATAAAAGAGAGACAAATATGGATTAAAAAAAAAAATCCATTCAAATTTAAGGCCTTACCAATCTCCTATAGGCCACAAAACTTTTCAGGACCAAACTCCCCCAAAAAGACCCCCAAACAAGCCAAAACAAGGCTTAAAAAAGGCTGAAAAACAAGCAAAAAAGTCACTTTTCTGGAGGTGTACATGACTGTCTCCATTGTAGGTCGCATATATAATATTATGTATGCATTGTAGATCACTTTGTGGAGTGTGTATGAGCTCTGTACGTTCCTTTTCCTTCTATAGGGAGTGTATGTACATGCTTTCTCCTTCTACAAGGTACATATATGACACAACACTTATGTATTTTTAAGCGTGTATGTACGCGCTTAACTATGTTGGACAAACCGACCACACTAAGAAGGGGGGGGTGAATTAGTGTGAGGCTTTTTTTTACACTTCTTACAAAAATTTAGTTAGCAACAGCTTCAAACATTATCTTTCATTCATAATTTATTACTTGCATGTAAACATATCTCAACAACATACATCAACAATAAAACATCACCACAAAGAACACAAGGGACACCAGATATATATGTAATATTTTTGTATTATGCATTACAGGAGACTGCAATCTCAGTGTTTTATCGGCATCAACTAAAAATAGCAACAACTCCAATAGAGTACCAACTCTAAATACATTACTCATCTTGCAGATCTAAGCACCAACCGAGATGTGAGGAATCCAACCCTCAAGTACAACACCCAAATTGTAGACAGAAACCAATCTGCCAACAAGTATGCAACATGTTTATACTGAATCCTGTGTATGTACAAAATCTTCCTATACTGCAACACACATATGCATGGGTCCTTCCCTCTGTCAGACTGCGTACACCTTCAGAAACTAGGGTTTCTGAAACTTCACAACTTCTTCCCTTCAGACCCTTGTTGCCTCTGTCACATCCACCTATAAAATGTCACTACAACCAGCTTGTCATTTCCCAACCTGTATCATTCCAACCACAAACAGATCTACACCATCCAACAACCTATGCATGTTCCTCTTGCATACATCATCACAAAACATAGATATCTCTCAACTATATAAGAATAGAACCACTCAACCAACCATCAAACATATACCAATCCAAACATCATAACAACCATATAAATAATGCTACAAGCATTCACCATACCATGAGAAAATCTAAGCATCAAACCAATATGTAACCATACCAGAACTTCTATAACAGATCTAAACCTATATATTGATGTCCTGGGAACTTGCTTCAGACTTTAGGAACCTAGAACCAACACTTACTCAAACTTTTCATGTCCTTTCCATGTATACATGACCTTTCCTTCTTCAACACACGTATGTACGCTCCCTGGCCTTCTGCAACCCGTGTACAACTTCAGAAAACTAGGGTTTTCTGAACCTCTAAAACTTTCACCGTCAAACTTCCTTGCTACCTCAGACTTGTGTAACTTCTGATGCGTTCATGAGTACCTGCAATCAATCTTTCACCAAAGATAGATCTTCAATATGCTCAAAAGATTCATCAACATAAGATACCCTTTCTCTCTTATTTATACTTCTCCAAGTTGCTTCCTCTAGGGGTTATTATCTAACCAACTTCCTTCTTTTGGGGTTGACCCACTTCTAACCACTTTGTCCACTTACAACCACTTTATCCACAAATAGTAAACTCTCCACTTCTAGTTGCAACTAATTTATTTTTAATTGTTTTCTTGTTGCAACCACCTAACTCATGACTAACGACTTTGACTGGTCAACTTCTTCTAGGATATTCTAGAATAATTTAACTTCTTTGACCTTCTAGGGGCTTCTAGCTAACTCATGGGGGTTCTCTAACTTCACATGGCCATAACTTACTAACCGTGATGAGTTATGTGGCGTTCCACATATCACCAGAAACAGCATGACAAGCATTATCCATCTAGAAGAGTCTCACTTGAAAATGCATTGATATTCATTACATTATTCCTCAACCAAACTTGGATTCCTTAACCATAAATCTAGGATGACTCAACCACTTAACCATTTGGACTTCGCAAAGCATCTTCCTGTGAGCGATTTCACCATTAGGGGACCACTTTGGAGTTCATCCATTTGGTACATGACATCAATGATACAACGTCTTCCTATCAACCAACACATCACTATGACACCACTTGACATCAACCCTTTGACATAAATGACATCAATCCTTTAACATTAATTACATCAATGACAACATAATTATGTCAGACAATTGGCTTAGGTTGATGGATAGTTGGTATGGATTGTTGGTTTTCATTGATGTCAACTATTGGCGAGAGATATTTTAGATTGATGTCAACCCTTGGAGAAAGTCCGGTAGCGAATTCTGGTAGCACAAAGGTTTGGGTAATGGA
>ML808250.1:68834-83646 GCA_009831015.1 Picea engelmannii
TATGCTTTCATTTCTTGGTTTTTGAGGACAAGTTGCAGGTGTATTGCTTTGATTCAAGGGCTCAACGGTGGACTGTATCGAACTTCTGGATGAGGTAGGATATTTATCTTGTCTCGTTAGCATATTTTCTTATATAGCATATCTGAGATTAGAGTTGATTTCTGTAGTCATTTCCATCTGTTGTGGTTTACCCCTAGCCATAGAGAGATTTTCCTCGTAACAGAATTGGCGACCATATTGGGGATAGAATATTATTTTCGGGGTTTGGAGTGTTTTTCTCCTTTGATTGCTCTCGTTTATATTGAGTTTCTTGTTGTATGATTGCTTGACAGCCTTTGTTCATTTCAAGTCTGATTTTCTTAGCCTTCTCCTTAGCATGGTTGTGTTTTAACACATATATGTGGGTTTTTACCTAACAGTCACATACATACGCTTGATTTCCTTCTGCAAGAGGTGTATATACACGCTTTTCTCCTGAACAGTCGCGCACATCATCCTTTTTTGCTTGGTTTCTAGGTTTGATGTTTGTTGGGTAAGTTTTGATGGTTTTTGAGTCTTCTTGGGTCTTTGTTATGACTTTTAAGTGTCTGTGGAATGATAGGAAACATTTCTTTGGTTGAATTTTTGGGCAGTGCCTTTCTCATCATCCTTTTCATTTGATTTTCCTTGCATCTTGGGCTGGGTGTTTGCTTCTTGATATCCTACTTAGCTTGTCTCTGTTTACATATAGTAGAATATATATATCAAGTTGATGTTCAGTCCTTGCATTTTCATTCTTTTATATTGAAAATACAAAATATTAAGCATTTTGCATTGATGGCATTTGATTTTTTGGGTCCTTATCATTGATCTTAGTACATGTATAGAAAGATTGCATCTTATTTGGAATTGCATAACTAAATTGAAAATTGCATTTTGAAAAGATTATCATTTATTGGGAATTGAAATTAGGACTTCGCATTTTATTCATATTCATTTATTTTACTTGTTGAGTCATAACATCATTAGTTTCATGACCGCGCCTTTTTTTTTAAGTAAGCAGGCCACTAAAAGCAATGCTGATAATTTATAATTGATTAGAAATTATTTTATTTTCTAGGGTGCACAAACTAGCTTAGGATTTAGAGCCTTGGAATAGGATTTTGTGAGTAAACTTCTCCAAGGTTATTAAATCAACATATGTGTCTGACTAAGGGAGTGGTGAACTCCATTATATAATTGGTGACGTTGGGAGGCTCCTCTTACATCGGAGTTAAGCACGAGGTCGCATGAGGTTGGTTGAGGGGATATCCCCCCAATACCTTCTTAGCGTCAGATATATTTCTAGGGATCTATTTGTATATGGGGATCTTGATAGTACCTTTACCTCTATGAGAAGTGGTGCTTTCTAAGTTTCGGGATTTGTTACCCTGCCCATACGGTGGACCTGACTTACGACTGTTCTCTTGCGCATTGGTTATATCGTGGTTGCTTAGTTTCTTGACATAGGTACCACATAGGTTACTTGCAGGGGTTATTCTGCAGGTACCCTGGGTCAGATAAAGGTCGGACAACACACAACCTTTATGGAGGATTACCTCTCCGGGGGGATATGATCGACTCATTGTTAAGCCCACGAGGGCCCTTATAACTGATTCTGATACCTCTGATCTTTTGCAAGGAGTCTCAGGCCCCTCTTGGGCGAGGCATACCTACTTTAGGGACGGAGGCCCCTTTCAACCACTTTATTCTATTTGTGTGCATATTGGCCTTTTGTTTATTTTATTTTGGTGTTCTCTTTGATTATTATTTGACCTTAGGATTTTGTATTGCACCGTGAGTTGTCATTATTATCATAGATAGTGGAGTCCCTTTGACTCCCCCATTTAGTGCTACCTCCCCCATGACATTCTCCCATTTCATGGAGACAAATCCGTCCATGTTTCATAATGGTATGCATAATTATGATACTCAGTCAATGCCTTGGGTCTCTAATAATTTTCCTCTTGATATGTCAAACATTCGCTCACCCTTTCCATCCTCTCCCTTGCCTGCTTACATGAATCCTAGTTTTGGATACAGGGGCACGATGGCTCTGTTGTCTACATCTTCATTTGATGGGAGTCATATCCCTCAACCGACTCTCACTGTGGGAGGTTGGAATCTCCCTTCTTATGGATCCAATCCTGGATTCATCCTTCCAGCAGCAAGTGCTCAAATGGGTGGTTATTCCACTTATTACACCCCATCTGTGTACCCTTCGTCTGCTATGCAATTTCCTACAAACACTCTTCCTATGGTAGGCCTCCATCTGTCCTCTGGTATTTCATATGGAGGGAATCAATTTTATGGTACGAGTTACCCCCTTCACGGAACCCCTTCGTATGGGGGAAATATATATCGTCACCCGAATAACCCGTGTCACGTCTTTTTCTCTTCACAAACATCTACTTCAGTGATGATTCCTATACAAACCTCTATGGATCAATTAAGCGGAGGATACTACCTTTCCAAGCAGGGACAGGGTGTAGACCAGGATCCTTCCTGGCCTGCAATTTCTTAAAACTAGTCTTTCCTAGGACCTTGGTCTCAAATGTCACAACTAACCGCCACCACCAGTCCAGTCACTACAAGTCATACTGAAACTCCATCATCAACCTATGATGGTCATGTTGGATATTGGTTGACAACCTCTGCAAGCCATGTTGAAGACCAGCAACCAGTCGCTACAAGTCATGCTGGGGGCACAAATCTAGTCGCCATGAGTCATAATGACATCATATCTCCAACTCTAGTTAGCCGTGTTGGAGAATCATCGCCAACTATTGTACATCATGTGGGGGATGAACCACCAGCCTATGCCAGTTATGCTGAGAGCATGTTGCCAGCCATTGTGAGTGATGCTAGGGGCATTCATACAGTTTAGAAACCTCAATGTCTGGGGCATAAACCCAAGTTCCTTTGTAGGATTTGCAAAGGAGGTCATTTAACCCGCTTGTGTCCTACTATTTTCATAGTATAAGAAGTGCAGTCCTTATCCGATAACCCTTTAGGTTCAGAGTTGTCTTTGGTTTCCCAATATTATGTTTCTCCTTTGATTGACATGACAGTCATGTCGATGAAATCATCACCCGACCCTACTCCTATTTTGAGGAGTGAGACATCTTTTGACCATGTAAATAACATTTCTATTCATGTACCTTCTGAACAAGAGAGAGTCTTACTCTTCCCGATTACTCTCCCTCCAAGTCTTAGGGAGGTTCCCTTTGATTGGGATGGTATTTTGGGGTATCAAATTCCTTCTTCTACACCCTTCTAGATAAGGGGCATTATTCGATATATTGTAGATAAGCTAACCTCTACAAGCATTTTGTCCTCCTTGACTTGGAAAGATCTGGGTTTTCCCAAGCTGGTGTAAGTTGTACATAAGCTACTGACCTTTCACAGAAATCCTGCACGGGAGCCTTGGCCCCCTCCATGACATGTCACCTAGAAACCCCCAACAATTTTCATTTAAGATATTTTCCGACTCTTTCAAAAAGAAAAAATATTGTCGAGTGAACTTGTCTCTTTCACGCTCGTTAATTGGATTTGAAAGGTCGTGAGTCTTGGTTAAGCTCTTTTCCAACTCTCTCAAAAAGAGAAAAGATTGCTGAGTGAACTTGTCTCTTTCACACTCGTAAATTGGATTTGAAAGGACATCTATTTGGTGCAAGATTATCTCTTTTTCAAACCAAGTAGATTAAGATTATGAAAAAGGACATTTTTTGTTGTTAATTTGTAATTGCATCTCATTCTCTTGCTTGCAGTATTGACCCTATTGTCGGTTCTCTCTTTTGCATTATAAGCCTTTCACCTCAGCAGTTTGCATCATCATCCAAGCAAAGCCTTGTTTATATCCTTTGCAGATTGACACCCTATACCCAAGAGGAAACATTCCCCCGAGTGTCTATCTCCCGCATGCACCTCCTTGCATTGAGAATAGGTATGTTCCACTGTTGGAACTAGATTTCTTACTTGCGACACTTGTTTCCTCCTCTGTATCATAACATTCATTTGACTATACAAAAAAAAAAAGACGGGAGGGAAAATAATATTATCTTATATTGGTAGCAGTCATTTCGCCTTTGAATAGAGCACAAACTTTTTGAGTACACTTGTCATCAAAATTTTTGGTTTAGCATGATCTTAGGAAGTTGAGCTCATTACAAAGAGTTTAATCCCCCGACTAGTTACTCTTCCAGTCCCTATGGAGAGTTTGATTGATGCCTCCTACATCTCAAAGTTTCATCATTGAGTCTATGCTGCCATAGTCTTCCATATGTCTCATGCTCTTGTTCAAAGGATGTCTATCAACCTGTGTCGGCCATTCCTCAGAACTATTGACTTTGCATGTTGGCCATACCCTCAATGTGTCTCAGAGTTACATGAAGTTGTAGTCCTATTGTGCACCTTGGTCCTACTTTCATCATTGGTAGGTAACCTTGAACCCGACAGTCGACATTTCATCATTGGTCATTGACTGGGTGGTTTCCCTTGTGTTCGACGATAAGAAATATATTCACACATTGGGATTCGTGCAGTGTCTTGGATGCCATTATCCTTATTGGTGGTTTCCTCACCTTTGTCATCATTTTTCCTTATTGGTTGCTATTCATAGGGTCTTTTTCGTGTATCGCTTGCATCTGGTACACACGAAAGACACATAGGGTCGTTGGTTCATGAACATGTTCTTCGTCTGATTTCCTCCAAATCATCAAGCTCATGCTTTGTACCTCATGTTGAATGATGAGAGATGCCTCAATGCTCTCCTTTCAGCGGGTCTCCTTCCATCGACTTCAGCCCATATATTTTGGAAACAAGACCTAGAGTCCTATGAGTACCTAGAGGCTTGCAGTCATTAGTGGCAGGTTCTCCTGTCATCGACAGTTGGGAATACATCAATGTCTCTTGATCGATGGATTCTTCAAGTGTTCGACCCCGACATCTTTATTTGCACTTGTAAGAATGTACTTGGTTCCTTGATACCTACTTTAATTATCGGTAGGTTGTCTCGCGTTTTTTAACGGTATACCTTAATGATCGGTAATCAAATGAAGTCTCATTATGTTCGACCTCAACTCCTTTATTCATGCGATGTATATTTGCACCTTTGGCGGATTGTGTAGAAGAATTGAAGACATCATTTCATAGTCGCAGCTTTCCTGAGTTGTTGCTATCTTTCATTGGACCAGTACCTATGTGACTTCAGTAATCATGGGAGATCCGATTGTACTCAATTGTATACATATATATTCAGATTTATTGTGAGACTAGTTTTATTGGACCTTGTTCATGACTATGATAGCCTTTGACGTATAGCCACCTTTGTATTGCCTACTCATGGCCATGGACATCTGTTTGGTGTATTTTCACATGGATCTACAGTGTATTTCAAATTGGCAGCCATGTGTGGAAAGTCAGTACAGATTGTGATATTCTCATGAGCAACTAGTTCTTCCAATTGGGTCTCCATTACTCCACTTCTGGGTATTATAATGTATTTCGGCCATTGCAAATACTCCTCTGACCTCACACATTAGGGGGCATCTGTTATAGCAAGATTTGCCTCACCTTATGCAAATTTTCTTAGAAGGCCTTTTTCCATTTCCCTATGCAAACTTGAAGTCCCTTTTTGCAAATCCCAGAGCTAAAAACAATATTTTTCCACATATACGAGCCCTAACAACTATACAACATGTGTATACGCAGGTTGCACCACTATAGCCCGTGTACATTGGGTTTTGTGCTCAAAATTAAAAACTAGTGTCAGGTTTCCATGTCACGTCATGGGATCCATGATCCTTGACCTTCCATATACTGGAAACGTTCTGACTCAGCCCTTCAGTTCCACTTGAAGGCTATAAATGGGCCATATCCGATCTATGGAAAAGAGGAGAAGAATTCAACTTTGAGAGCAAAGTTACTCTGGAGAAATTATTCACTTCATATTGAGTCTGCATCCCTTTGTCCTTTTAAGTCTGAACCCATTGTCCAACCCAGCTCTTCCCTACTTGATTGATAACTTCATTGTCTCTCTTATATGATCTTGCCTTTGGTGGAGGATTGAAATGGTGGATGCCCAGCTGGAAGGGACTTTTTCTCGGTTCTGAACCATGCCGACACAGAAGTTTGTAATTCATTCACTTATGTTGATTATATCTTGAAAATATTTGAATTGTTATTCCATGGGCATATTTGTTATGAATGTTGATGGATTATGCTATTGAATGTGCTAACTTTATATATTATCACCATATGCTTGTGTTTCTTGGTTGTTGAGGACACGTTTCAGGTGTATTGCTTTGAGTCAAGGGTTCAACAATGGACTTCATCAAACGTCTGGACGAGGTAGGCTCTTTATCTTGTCTCGTTAGCATATTTTATTATATAGCATATCTGATATTAGAGTTGATTTATGCAGTCATTTCCGTCTGTTGTGGTTTACCCCTAGCCATAGAGAGATTTTCCTCGTAAAATGTGGCTTATGCTTTCAACCTTGGATCTGGACCTGTCACTTGGGATTGTAAGAAACAACAAGTTATTTATCTTTCTTCTGTAGAAGTAGAGTACCGAGCAAAAATTAATGCAAGTCAAGAATCCTTGTGGCTTCAATAGATCCTTTCATATTTTGGATTCCAATAGCAAAACTTGACCACCCTCTGGTGCGACAATCAGAGTGCCATCAATCTCGCCAAAGATCTAGTTCAACATAACCACAACAAACACATCGAGATACACATTCGCTTCATCAGAAAGCTCATTCTTGATCGAGTTATTGAAGTTTTCTTTTACCCTATAGAAGATTAAGTTGCAGAAATATTCATAAAGTCTCATATAGAATTCAGGTTTTCCAAATTTCGATCTATGTTAGGTGTTCAAGAAGTTGTCATTAAGGGGGGATAGGATCTAATGCCTCCTTCTTTCTCCTATTGTGTCTCCTTTGTAGATCCTTCAATTATATCCCAAGTTGTTCTTAAGGGGGGATGTTAAGATATTTAGACACTTGGGAGTTAGCTAAGATCAACTTGGTGTAATGTGTTGTTAGGTTAAAGTGTGTTTCTTAGAGTGTTCTTTAGTATGCATTTGTAATATGACAGTGACGATATGTTCCCAACATGGAGTGATCCAACGAATCATATTCTCCTCGATCTTAATGGATACATTGATCCATGGATTAACACTCGATTGGTCCATCATATCTATTTAAAGAGCATGGAGGGTCATTTGTTGATGATTGCTTGTGAGAAAATTTCTTGTAATATTTTTCTTCTGCACTAATAAATTTCTTCAAGTGACCACATTGGTTGGGGCCGTGGATGTTTCCCCATAGGGGTTTTACCATGTAAAAACATTGGTGTGTTGAACTTTGACCTATTTTTCTGAGTGGTTATCAGAGGTGTTCATCCTCTATTGGAATACCTATGTTGTCGAACATAAAAATGTGACTTACTAGTAGAAGTGTGGACTACTCTATTATAAGAGTGATGTGTGTACATTGGATTTTCACCCTAGGTATTTAGATGCTTCTGATTGTAACCCCTTGAGAACTGCACCAAAGTCTTGTTTACTTCTTTTTTCTTCCCATCTATTTATGGATGGGATGTTGTAGATCTCTTCAACTTAGTGTCCATATTCTCCAATAATGTAGTCCAAAATGCACTTAGAAATATGGTATCCCCTTCTGAGACAATGCTCCTTGGTATCCCAAAGTGCACCCAGACCTATTCAAAGAACATGTTTGTTGCTTCATGTCTGTTGATATTCTTTTTACAAGGCACGCAAATGGACATCTTGTTGAACCTGTCAACTACCACAAATAGATAGGCATGCCCCTTCATGGTTCTTGGCAAACCCCCACAAAATCCATGGAAATGCTTCCCAATGTCGAGTGGCTATAGTTAAGGGATGGTATAGACCTTGCTTCATGTTATTGGGCTTGTTGGTACAAAAAATTATACATCATGTAATATACCGTGCTACATCTTCTTGCATTATGGGCCAATACACATACCTCTGTACATTGGAAACTATCGTCCCAACACCAAAATCTCTTGTAACATTAGAGGTGTGAGCCCCTATGATATTGATCCGTAATTGATCTTTTAAAGAATATGGTTAAGTTTATCCATGAGTTGATTTACCATTTAGGAATTAAGAGAAGAATCTTAATGAAATAAGTTGCATCCATATAAGAAGTAAAAACAACAAACCATAACACAAAGATTGTTAACGGAGTCCGGCACAAATTTGCCTACGTCTCTAGGCCTTTGTCTCAGTGGGGAAGGCTTCTTATTAATCTTTAATGCTTTAAGAATACAAAATAAAGGCTTACATAACAGCTCCTGAAACCACCTTTCAGATTTGCAAATTTTGGACAGAAACAGACATAACCATTGACTGGAACAGGAAATTCTGAGACTTTTGAGTATAAATTTGACTATGCTTGGATCGACATCTCGGGCTTTGGATGCACTTTTTTGTTCGGCTACTCAGATGCAGAAATAGAAGCCATATTTGGACTCCCCTTGAAATTCTGCAACTTTTGAGTATAAAGTCGACCTACTTCTGAACAATCCCTCGAGGCCTCCCCTCATAACAAATCCCAAAGTTGTGCTCTGTCAAATCTGTATAGTCTCGATTTGCGTGCCAAAAAAACTATTTTTTTTCTCGATTTTTGTGCTCGACTAAATAAGCTAGACTCCACCAAATTTAGCGATAGTTTCCAAACTTAGCACTAGTTAGCCAGATTTTGCCAGATTTGGTGGTAACTGCCAGATTTGGTGGAAACTGCCAGATTTGGCGGAACCGCCAGATTTGGCCTTCCAGAAGGTGCCACGTGGAGCCTCCTCATTGGGCCATGTGGAGCCTCACCATTGGCCCGAGCCACGTCACTTCCCACCACGTCAGCCTGCATAGTCATCGTACGGACTACCACGTGTCATCCATATGGGTTGCCACATCATCATATGGAATGCCATGTGTCATCCATACAGGCTTCCACATCATCATATGGACTGCCATGTGTCAGTCCATACAGTCCACATCATTGCCACGTCAGCACCCGAAAACGCCAAAAATTCCTACCACATGTCAGCTCCTAGTGCTGCCACATCATCATGTTGACGTCATCGTCTGTATAGTGCCACATCAACATCCATATAGTTCCATGTCATCATCCGTATAGTGCCATGTCAGCATCTGTACTGCCACGTCAGCATCCGTACTGCCACATGTAACCCTACCATGTCAGCATCCATACTGCCACATGTCACATCTATATAGTGCCACATCACTGCTGATGTCATATGTCGTATTGCTGACGTCATCAATTGACTTTGACCTATTGACTTTGACTTTGACTTTTTACCTGTTTGGCCTGAACTTCAGATCGCAATAACTTCTGCATATGGTGTCCATTTAAAAAAAAAACATATATGGACAAAATCGACATGACGAGCCCTACGCATTGGAGTTGGCTTCGTTCAATTCCAAGAACTTTGATTTTTAGGCATTCCTAGATCCATTTTGGATCATTCCTCCCCACTGAGACCTTTTGGTCCTCCAAAAGGGTATTAACCAATCATCAAGTGTGGGATAGGCCTCCCCACTTGTCATTTGTCTTTAAACTCTGTCATGTGCATCTATCACATCATAATAAATTGCATAATAACCATGACAATTGAAAGCATATTGTTATCCATTTGAACTCATTCACATCTTACTAAATCCACTACCATCCATGTAGAAAACATTAGCAACAATAACATCAGAAATATGACTGAAAATGAACCAATATGTTTGATGTGTTTACACGACATTAACTTATCTCGAAGCAAAGTATGATTGAATTCCCATCCTACAACCATCTCATGTTCATGCTTAAGATCCACTGCTTTACTTGGCACAATTATAGGTGTATTGCTTTCATAAGTTGTCTTCTTTAATTGTTTCATTGTTAGAAGAGATTGATTTTCTTTTATGTGATGAGCATGTACAACATATTCATTCCTTCTTTTGTTAAGTGATATTGATTATGTTCCCTGTAGAAGATTGCTTTGCGATCATATAAATAAGGGCTACCTAAGACCATTCCACATTTTTTTAGCGGCACCACATCACATGTTACTTCATCCACATACTTATATGTAATTTTGCAAACTTTATGATACATAGCTTTGCTATGGGAAATTTATGATCTTTGCTTATCCAATTTAGTGAATAGGGTTTGTGATGCATCTTAGTGTTTAATACCAATTTATTAACCACTTCTTCTGAAATTAAGTTAAATTGAGATCCATTATCTATTAAATTTCATAGATAATTTTAGGGGCGAAATTTGCTTATGGGCGAAATTTTAGGCTTTAAATTTTTGAAGGGGCGAATTTCCATTGAACTAGTGTTTTAAAAAACTAGAATGTTTAGCCCATATATTAAAATAAAGTATATATATGGAATATTATTCATCCCTGTTACATAGTAACAAAATAAGTGGAAAGAGGGTTCGCCCTCCAGATTTTGTGAACAAATTTCCAATTCGCCCAGATTTTTCAGAATCACGATTTTTTTGAGAGTGCATCGCCCAGATTTGGTAAACCAAGGGATTTTGGGAATTATTTCTCCTGCATCTCCTCGATTAAATTCTTTATGGAACCGATTTCGTCCACGGATTTTCTCAAGGGAACAATTTTTTCTATTGCCCATAAATTTTGGGTTTCAGAAAATGTGAATGAGGTTATTAACATGACACCCTTGGCTCATTCAGTTTTGGTGATAAACATGTCTAATAACAGATCCTCATTGTCTAAGGTTGATATCGTGAGTCCATGGCCTTCCACCTTTTCTCTAGTATTTCCTTGACATTGTTCATTTTCAACAATCATTGAATGAATGGTTAGGGTTTATTTGTTCTTTTCTTGGAAAGGTTTACTATAGAATGTGTTCTTCTTCCAGCGTGCAATGAACAATTGTGTTGGTTGTTGATGCTAAAGAGTAGTTAGTGGTCCTTAGTATCTTTCATAATAGATTATTACATGGAATTCAATGGTAATTAACTTAACACATCTCATTAGTAGTTAACATTGCAGTTGCATATACAGTGTTCAACACCTCGTAGCTAACGCACCCAGATTGATAAATTAAAGCGAGTTCATAAGATTCAATAACAGTTACATTGTTGTAATTTTGTACCCTATCAAGAATGTTCCTGAAAACATAAATTTGTTTCATCGTAATGGATCATCTTAACAAAATTCACGTTTTGTCAAGATTAAATTACTAGATTTAGGTATTTTCTCAGTATGTGAAATAGTATTTGATTCTTCTCTTCCATGGAATCTTTTATGGTTATCAATGTTTCTTACATTGTGCTTCTTCATTGATTTACAATGTTCCCTTGTTTTTGAATATATGTCATATATCTATTTCCTTTGTAATTTATCTATGAACATGTTTTCTAGTTGAACAATACTTGGGGATTTTATTCCCTGTTTTTTCTTATCTATTTAAACCATCCATTTTCTTCTGACCCATATCCCATTTGTTGGTAATGAGCAATTTGATTTTTAAATAATAGATGAAGTCATATGTATGATGATTAATGGGATTACATCAAATACAGAAAAACAATGCAATTTTTTAATACACATTGGGGAGTCATTAAGAAGGACACTATTACTTTTCTTTTGTATGGAATTTATAGATTATTTCAATATAAATATGCAACTGACCTCTTAGAAAACCTTGTAATTTTACTATAAATTTAGTTAGGATGCAATTTTTACTTCTTGGAGGAGTCTAGAAATAGAGAAGGTTTCTACTTTGATATGCGTGCTTCAGTATATTTACATGAGAACGGTTCTAATCTTTTAAGGATTATTACAATCAAATTGAACATCTTGTCTTAATTAACCGGTTTCCCAACAGTGAAAAGTTGGATAGAATGGATTATCTCAAGAGTTTTGTCTCTAATTTCATACTTGTTTGAATGGTCATATGTTCTCTCTTTCTTTTGGATTGCATTGTTAAAAGGTTGTTTCACCCAAAATTGTGGGGTGCCTGAAGTTTGAACCCAATATACCCAAGACAGACACAATAGCTAGCCCATAGTGGCACTAAGCACATACCAATCCTATGAATAATCATGGTAGATTTATGACATTGAATATAAAATTACATATATTGTTAAATTTTAATAGGTTCATCTACACTCATATTTCTAATATCTATGATTTTATTTTTTATTAATCTTATAAATAGTCATAGGATATTGTTCACATTGGATTTGAAATTATAACATCTTATATTAATATATAGTCTCAGTCAGCTCATCCATTCAAACTGTCTCCCAACTCTTACAATCCCTTATAATTTTATTATCTATGATTTAACTATTTGTTTAATACTGTGTGACACTAGCAACCTGGAAACTCAACTGAAATCCCATGTAATTTTATTATCTATGATTTCTTTCTTTCTTAATACTGTGCCACTCATGCACCCAGGGAACTCAACTCCAAAATTATTGTAGCTGCACCTACCTCTGTGTCCACACCTTCAAAATCTATTAACACTCATGCACCCAGGGAACTCAACTCCAAAATTATTGTAGCTACACCTACCTCTATGTCCACACCTTCAAAATCTATTAACTATGGGATGTTGAGAAAAAAATGTCATATCTGAGCTCCATCCTTCTTTTTTTTTGTATTAACCAATCTAATTGAGGTGTATATATACTAGGAAAACTTTTGTTATTCAAGAATCTGGCAATAACTATATGGATATGGGTCATTTCTCATACATTGGAAATTACAGTAAGGATGGATAAAATATCTATATAGATACAACTAGTTAATGATCAATATTGTACCTTCTTCTTTCTTCATCTTACCCTATAAGATGTTTTTATTAATGTGGCTTTTTTCTATAAACCTAACAGAGTATTATGACTAATGATTTCCATTACTGGTGTGCATTGAAAGTTGTTTATGTCTCTAACTGATATGATATTTTTTCATCTATCAGAGAAAAACATCAGTGGTCTCAATGTGATGAGTGCAGCAGTTGGAATAGACTTCCTTGGACATGTGATGATAATACGTGGGATCTCAAGAGGTGAGTTCTACTAATTTATTTTTCCAATTTTTTTTATTCTCTCCTTTTTTTTTTCTTCTTCTGATAAGTGCATTATATATTACTTAATGAATCAAAGAGTTGCATCCTGGAAAGAGAATTACAATAATTTAACAAGAATATTAGAATAAAATCCATCCTAAAAAAGCCAGAAATGCTAACATATGAGTTTGTGATCCAATAAGAAAGGATTCAACATCTTTACCAAAAAAACTAAATTTGACTTTAATAAATAGCCAAATCATGATTCCTCGTGAAAAATAGCTTTACACTGTTATTTCTACAGAAAGCTAATAATGGGCATCTCCAAAAGACATGTCAAACCATTTCATCACCACCACAAAGTGTTCAATAATGTTTGAAACATGAACTTTATGAACCATGGTATTGGCCAATGTTGTGAAATTCGGCATTGGAAAAAATTGGCAGGGGTCATCAATTCGGGAAATCAAAATAAAAGGGGAAAAAATCTACAAAAATCGACAAGCATAAACATGGATTTGAAAAACAGGGAAAAATTATAAAATGAGGAGAAATCAGATATTTTTGCAAACCTTTTGTTCAAGCATGAAATAACTTTAGAGGTGTGCCTTAGAAGGTCATAAAGGTCCTTTGGCACATGTAGAATGGATTCCCTCTCCAATCCTTCCAAATAGGACTTGACCCATGGAATTGCATTTTAAAAACACAACTCATAAGAATCATTTTACAAATTTCCTCATAACAGATTTTTTTGAGCAATTTAAATTTTAAGCTTGGTTAAGATTACGGTAAGTATGCCATTGTTGGTGCTCATGGTTCCACAAGCCCCTCCAATAGAAAAGACCTTTTCTAGATAACATTTTTCTATCAAACACAATCAAAAGACCACACCAACCTCTTGGAGATTGAAATGCCCAAATTGGTATTGATACCATATCCCAAGCATTGTGTGGCCCCTTAAATTTCCATGTGAAAAAGTCAAATACTATCTACCATGAACTCCACACCTTTTTAAGTTGTGTTATTGGATCCATGGGGGCTTGAGGTTGGATCCTCATTTCAGATCCAGATATATGTAGGATCCTTCAAGCCCGTAAATGGATCACATGTTATCTAAATGGATCCTGTGCCAGTTAGCTCTCACACAATGGATCCCAAACAAATAATATTAATGTTTTAGGTTTTTAAATTTTTTTTTAAGGATATTTGCTACATGTTTGAAACTATAAGTAGTAGGAAGATATTATATTTAGACTTTTAGTTAGATTAATTATTATTAATTTGTAGGTTGTATAGTTGTACAGGTCAGTTATTAATTACATGTAGCCTGCAGGTTGTATAACATATGATCATTCTAGCAGGAAAGGTATGAGACATTAAAATTTTAATTTTTCAGTTTCTGATGATTAAGTTTTTAATTTTTGATGATGCTATAGTAGGAATCTGGGAAAGGTCCAACAAATTATATAGATAATAGTATATATAGTATATACATAGTTTTCAGTTTTATTTGTGTACATAGGATGGCTGTGTCATTAATAATTTAATTAAATCAATCCCAATCCAACTCTAGGTGAAGGATCCTCTTAGAAAAATATGATACATATACTATAGCATGTTGTCTAACAATGTATTGCATTCATTTACCATCGTACCTAGTTGGGAATATTTATACTTT
>ML808250.1:83696-107385 GCA_009831015.1 Picea engelmannii
TTGGTGATAATTATGAGTTGTTGTGTTATGCTTGGTTGATGCTCATCTTTGGGAGTTGTCTTGGTGACTGATCTTGGTGAGTAGATCTGATTTGGTTGATAAGATTGATGAGACAGGTTGTTGTGATAGGTTATTTGGACAAGTTGTTGTGACAGGTTATTTGTACAGGTTTGGTGCATGGTTGATGCACTTGTTCATGGTACATGTTTGGTGCATGGTTGATGCACTTGTTCATGGTACAGGTTTTGTACAGGTTGGTGCATGGTTGATGCACTTGTTTATGGTACAATTTGATTACAGGTTGATTGGTACAGGTTTACATCAGTATATCTCACAGTGATAGTGTGACATTGGCTCCATCATTCTATTTATACGTCAGGGCGGTTGGACGGGGCAAGGACCGGGGGTTGTAGCCGGAGAACATAAGAGGTTGTAGCCTCCTTCTGGTTGTATCTAGAGAATTGGGGAGTTGGAGCTTCCCTCAGGTTGTGGCCTGAGAAACTAGGGGGTTGGAGCCTCCTTCCAGTTGCAGCTAGAAAAAAAAGGAAGTTGGTGCTTCCAATTAATGTAATTCTTCAAGACATATAAGAAAAAACATTCTATGGTTTTCTCCCGCTTTGGGTTTCCACATAAAACAATGGTGTATTGTGTATGTGTATGATTGTTCATTTGTTAATTTCTTATTTACTCTGCATTTATTGGATGATAATGCTACATTGATATAACACTTGGATTATATGGTTAAAAAGGATTAAATTGCTCTATTATTGATTCACCCTCCCTCTCAGTAATCCAAAAAATTCATCACTCAATACATCAATGATACAAACACATAAATATGACAATACTTGACATCAGCCCTTTGACATCAATCCCTTGACATCAATGACAACATAGTATAACAAACTTCGATATAATAGTAGCGTATGTATGCGCTTGTTGTCAAAGGAAAGAGAGAATATACTTGGAAAAACTTGGAAAACTTAGGTCTAAATCCCAAAACACAAAATGCAGCAGTGAGATCAAAAGAAAGCCAAAAAGAATGGAAACCAAAAAGAAAATCCAAGAATCACTTGGAATGATCAAATCATCAAATAACCTTTTTTTTTTTATATAAGAATTAAACTGACAAAAACTAAACTCATACAACAAAACAAAAAGTCCCAAAGCCTCAAGAGAGACCCCAGACACATGGCCCACAAACTTTTAGACAAAAAAGATTTGAAAAAAATCCTTTATGGAAATATGTATGCGCCTGTAATTAAGGTAGATCGTGTGTAAACGATTGTCTATATTGGTTTGGTGTGTATGTGTACGCGACTATGATAACTAGAACGACATGTATAAACCCATATATCTCAAAAAGAGAGATAGAAAAAGGCAACGCAAAGGCACAAGTGAAACTGGAAAAAGACTCAAATGATTATAAGCTATCAATCTAAGTACAAATAACAGTCTGAAACAAAAGAAAAACACTTAAATCAAGAAAACAAAGATAGAAATCCATAAACAGGCCCATCATGGAGAAAGATCCCTAGTATGGTCGCTAGTTCTGATTTCGGGGGAAATCCCTTAAAGTAGTGGGCTATACTGCAGCATACCAATGCTAGTATAGGAACAAATTCACAAAAAGAACATGCAACAAAGATATAATAATTGATTTCAAAATAAATAACTAACTATTAGGCGGAAGAAAAATATTGACTCACCCAGAGTCCTACAGTTGTTGTCATTCCCGACTTTTGTAGTTTATTCTCTCTTTTCCTACAGGTTCTCTATTACCTGCAAGAACCTTAAAGATGCAAGACTATATAGAGAGGTAGTTATACTAATAACTATATGTTAGTCTAATGAAATATAATAGTAATTATTCAACAACTAGCATTCTACAATATATATATATATATATATATATATATATATATATATATATATATATATGAAAATATTGCAACCAAAACATTACAAATAAAATATATTTCGAAGAAAAGAGTTTCTATTTTTATTCAGTAGTTAAGGTAGTTACAACTTTAAACCTATCCTGCGTGGCGCTACCCTCTCTCGAGAGATTCTAGGTTCCTCCACCCTTTCTCTTGTTATACAATATGGTATTGACTTTCGATCTATCACAAGCCCAAAGAGAATATAAGGGAAACTCTTGGCAAGATAAGTTGATGAGCAGAAAGGGATGGAAACAAGGGTTTCTAGGTCAAACCAGCAGCAACAAGGGTGTATAAGGGTTTACAAATTTGGTGGTATTATCCAAACAAAGGTTTCATTAATGTGTGCAAAGAACCATTGCTTTTCATTACCTTTCTTCTTCGACAAATGGTCCTTTTATGCGATATTTAATTGATTAGAGATGGTTGAGTATGGGTAAAAGGATTTAGGAAACTAATTGAACCCGTAACTCAAATTTTAATTAAGCATAAACATATTTTTTAATCATTTTATGACATGTATGCGATTGTCCCTTGAATGGCCCGCGTATACACAAGTTTCGTAACTGTGAGGGTGCACACATCTTCCAAAAAAAGGTTTTTTGGAATGCCTCAAGGAGGTATGGGGGATAACAGTTTGTAAATAGGATAGGAATTAGGCCAACAAGCTTGTCAATGCTTCAAAGATGGAAATTGATGCTATAACGTAAAGAGATGAAACTAATGGTCTGGATGGAAAGATCTCGAAAAAATAAGATGTTTAAAAAAATGGCACTAAAAACAGACTTCAGATGTGAAAGTTATGCCCTTTTGAAAAAAGACATAAACGATAACCAAAGAGCCACATGCCAAGTAGAAGTTGGTCAACGTGGTGATACCCCTCCTTCTAATAACCTCACTTTTACAAATTAGTTTCTTATGAAGTGACCCACTTTGATAGAATAAGAGGGGATCACTTTTACAATGAAGTTACTTTATAAATTAAATTTGCATGAAAAATAAATAACTTGAAATAAAATATTAAAGCTATTTATAGTGATTCACTTTTATAATTTAAATGAAATACACTTTACAATGGATGCATAAACTTTTTCTTAATTTTTTTTTTACAAAAAAGAGACTTGAACTATAGACTTTTTACTTAATAAAACAACTTTTAACCAAGTGAGCTAGTGCAAAATGTATTATATGTTGGATCATGTTGTCATTGATGTCAAATGATTGATGTCAAAGGGTTGATGTCAAAGGAACAATGTCTTGTCATAGCATACTGATGTAATATGTATTATCCTTGATGTGAATGGAATGATGTCAAGTGGAATCATAGTCATATGATGTCTTGCATAGATGAAGATGGATCAATGAGTTTTCATTGATATATGATGAAGATGGATCGATGTGGCTCCATTGATATATGATGCATAGTTGAATTGATGTAAATATGACTCATTATTTTCTTGATAAGGAGTACAAATGGATGAACTCCAAAGTGGTCCCCTTATGGTGAAAGCCCTCGCGGGAAGATGCTTTGCGGTTGAATTATCCTAGAAGTATGGTTAGAGAACCCATGCTTAATTATGGAATAATGAGATGAAGATCAATAAACTTGTCAATGAAACTATTCTATATGGATAGTGCTTGTCATGTCATTTTTGGTGGTATGCGAAACACCACATAACTCCTCACGGTTTGAGAGTTATGGACTTACGAAGTTGAAGGACCCTCACATCTTGGCTTGAAGCCCCAAAAGGTCAAATAAGTCAAAATGTTTGCAAAGAAGGAAGATTATTTAAATAATAAATTGAAGTAACAAAATCAAGAAGGATTATTTAAATATTAAAGTGAAGTGACAAAATCAAGGAAGATTATTTAAATAATAAAGTAAATGGAGAACTTTCTAATTATGGAAAGTGGTTGACCCTAAAAAGAGGAAAATGGGTTAAGTGGTCAAGTGGCTATTGGATATATGAACAAGTGGCAAATTGGGCAAAGTTGGACATATGTGGCTATGTGGACAAAGTGACCTAGAAGATGTTTCTAAGGAAGCTACTTGGAGAGTATAAATAAGAGGCAAGGGGTCTCTTGTAAGATGAATATCGTGAGCATATCTTGAAGATATATTCTAAGAGAGAGATTGTCTCGAGGATCTCATGGACGCATCAAAGTTTTCGTAAGTCTGAGATCTTGATGCGAAAGTTTCAGAAGTTCAGAAACCCTAGTTTCTGAAGGAGTACGCGAGCTACAGTGGGACAGAGAGCGTACATACACGGGCTGCAGTGAGCCAGAGCGCGTACACACATGGGCTGAAGGAAGGCAGAGTGCGTACAGTTGATGAAGTCATGAAGATTTGATTATTGAGTTGGTGCCAAGTTCTTGACGGCTGAAGCAAGTTTCAAATCTGCATTCTATGGGCTCAGATCTACCATAGAAACTTTGGTTTGAGTAGCATTCATATTGTATGGTTGAGGAGCATGAGTAATTTTTTGGAGAGTATGGATATGTTGTGATTGTTGATGGTTCATATTGGACAGTGACAGGAATAAGTGAATGTGACAAAAGGCTGCAGAGGATCTGAGTTTTTCCTTGGAGAGAAAACCCTAGTTGTTCAAAAGAAACACGCAGGCTGCATTACATACAGGTCACGTACATATGCGAGTTGTACTACTGGTAGGGCACCTACATACGCGTGTTGCATTACTGACAGGTCGCGTACCTATTGACAGATTGGTATCTGTTGAGGATTGATTCCTCTTCTCAATTGGTGCTGAGTTGTGTAAGCTTAGTCTTGCATTATAGAGCTGGTGCTCTTGTGGAGTTGTAACTCTATTCAATTGTTGTTGATAATCCAAGGATTGTAGTCCGTAATAAAAAGAAAATTGTACATACATCTTGTGTTCTTTGCGATGATGACTTATTGATGATATATGTTGCTGATATATGTTGTTGATGCATGTTCACATTTAACTAGTTATAAATGATAGCAATAAGTAATGAGTAAATGGTGATTGCTAACTAGGAAGTTTTGTGAAGGGGAAATTTTTGAAAAAGAGCACCACACTCATTCACCCCCCCTCTAAGTGTGGTCGGTGTGTCCAACATTATATTGTTTAGAAGGAGGATGAT
This sequence comes from Picea engelmannii, assembly GCA_009831015.1. Taxonomy (NCBI): domain Eukaryota; kingdom Viridiplantae; phylum Streptophyta; class Pinopsida; order Pinales; family Pinaceae; genus Picea; species Picea engelmannii. The sequence continues at coordinate 88,760 of ML808250.1, forward strand.
TGTTATTGTTGTTGTTTGTTTTTGTTGAAGATGGTCTGGGAGAGCATGCTCATAAAAAACTATTTTTACACAAGAAAAAAAATTTGCTTCTCGACGATAACAAGGGTTAGATATCAGTTACTTACCCAGAAAATGCAAATTTTCTCTTTGTTTCCGATTTACTGAGATCGCACAGAGGACATGACAAATAGCATAGGCATATAAGAAAATCATTCCCGCTCTGTTTTTTATTTTTCGAGATCGCACAGAGCGCAGGGAAAAGAGAATACACAGATCAAAAAGAGTAGCAACTTGGAAAAAAAAATAGAAAATTGAAATAAAACTGAAATATTGTCTCTACAAGTTTTTTAAAAAGTGTGTATTTGGGATTTATACCTCCGGATCTGACTAAAATGGTCATATCTTGGGAAAACAAAAACCTTTTCGAGTGAAATGAAAAGTGTTCTTGAATGAAACGAGCACTCTGAACACAATGGAACAATCTTATCAGCCCAGAAATGTGTAGAAATGGTAGAAACTAGATATCCAACAACACGGCTTCAAGATCATGATCTACAATGGGAGCGGGTATTCAAATGTGCTTTGATACTATGTTCAAAAACACAGGTATTCCAATAGAGGATGAACACCTTTAGTAACCAATCACACAACCAAATCAAATATAAACACACTGATGTTTTGACGTGGTGAAACCCCTATGGGGAAACATCCAAGGTTCCAGCCAACATGGCCACTTGGAGCAATTTATTAATGCAAAAGAAAATATTAAAAAGAGATTTACAAGAGATTTTCTCAGAATCTATCATCAATAAATGACCCTCCATGATATTTAAATAGATTTCATAAACCAATTGGGTGTTAAGCCACATATCAATGTAGTCGTTAAGATTAAGGATCATATGATTTGTCAGATCACTCTATGTCAGGAACATATCACGATTGTCAGATTACCTAACTACAAATGGATACTAATGCATACTAAAGTAACACACTAAGAAACACACTTTTACTTAACAACACATTAGACAAAGTTGTTCTTAACTAACTCCTACGTGTCTAAATATCCTAACATTGGCTATGTCCAAAATGACTCCATCCTTGTTTGTCATCTTAAGAAATCTCTTTATGGTCTTAAGCAAGATCCTCGAGCTTGGTATGCCAGAATGGACAGCTTTCTTCTTGACATTGTGTTTTCTAGATGTCATTCTAACCCAAATATTTATACCAAGAAAGTAGGAAGCCATTTCATAATACTTGTTCTTTATGTTGATGACCTTATCCTCATTGGTAGTGACCCTAAGCTTTTAACCCATGTGAAATCCAACCTCAAAAATAAATTTGAAATGATAGACTTAGGCCATTTGAATTTTTTCCTTATCCTCCAAGTTTTGCAATCCAAGGAAGGAATTGTTATTTATCAGTCTAAGTATGCTTGTGATATTCTTCTCCAATTTCACATGGATGATTCTAAACCAGCCCCTTCTCCCTCCTAGTTTGGAGTCAGACTTGCTACCACTTGTACTACTCCTAAAGTTGATGCCACTTTGTATCGTTAGTTAGTTGGTATCCTCTTGTATTTGACTCGTACCCATCCTAATATTTCCTTTGTTGTTGGTCTTGTTTACTGATATATGCAAGCACCCCATGAAATCCATTAGAAAGTAGCTAAAAGGATACTTTGGTATGTCCAGGGTACAGTTTAATTCAAGATGCATTATAGTTCAAGGGGGACTCCTTTGTTGGTTGGTTTCATTGATTCAGATTAGTCTGACAACTTTGATGATCGAAAGTCTACTGCAGTGTTATAGCAATATTTTCCTCACCTTATGCAAATTTTCTCAGAAGGCCTTTTTTCATTTCCTTATGTAGACTTGAAGTCCCTTTTTTCAAATGCCAGAGATAAAAACAATATTTTTCCACATATATGCGCCCTAACATCTATACAACATGTGTATACGCAGGTTGCACCATTACAGCCTGCGTACATTGGGTTTTGTGCTCAAAATTAAAAAATAGTGTTGGGTTTCCATGTCACGTCATGGGATCCATGATCCTTGACCTTCCATATACTGGAAACGTTTCGAATCGGACCTTCAGTTCCACTTGAAGGCTATAAATGGGCCATATCCGAGCTATGGAAAAGAGGAGAAGAATTCAACTTTGAGAGAAAAGTTACTCTGGAGAAATTATTCACTTCATATTGAGTCTACATCCCTTTGTCCTTTTAAGTATGAACACATTGTTCAGCCCCCAAGCTCTTCCCTACTTGATTGAGAACTTCATTGTCTCTCTTATATGACCTTGCCTTTGGTGGAGGATTGGAGTGGTGGAGGCCCAGCTAGAAGGGAATTAGTTTCTCGTTTTTGAACCATGCCGACACGAAAGTTTGTAATTCATTCACTTCTRTTGATTACATTTTAATCGAAATATTGTTTTCTCATCCAATTAATATCTTGCAAATATTTGAATTGTTATTCCATGGGCATATTTGTTATGATTGTTGATGGATTCTTCTATTGAATGTGTTAACTTTATATATTATCACCRTATGCTTTCATTTCTTGGTTTTTGAGGACAAGTTGCAGGTGTATTGCTTTGATTCAAGGGCTCAACGGTGGACTGTATCGAACTTCTGGATGAGGTAGGATATTTATCTTGTCTCGTTAGCATATTTTCTTATATAGCATATCTGAGATTAGAGTTGATTTCTGTAGTCATTTCCATCTGTTGTGGTTTACCCCTAGCCATAGAGAGATTTTCCTCGTAACAGAATTGGCGACCATATTGGGGATAGAATATTATTTTCGGGGTTTGGAGTGTTTTTCTCCTTTGATTGCTCTCGTTTATATTGAGTTTCTTGTTGTATGATTGCTTGACAGCCTTTGTTCATTTCAAGTCTGATTTTCTTAGCCTTCTCCTTAGCATGGTTGTGTTTTAACACATATATGTGGGTTTTTACCTAACAGTCACATACATACGCTTGATTTCCTTCTGCAAGAGGTGTATATACACGCTTTTCTCCTGAACAGTCGCGCACATCATCCTTTTTTGCTTGGTTTCTAGGTTTGATGTTTGTTGGGTAAGTTTTGATGGTTTTTGAGTCTTCTTGGGTCTTTGTTATGACTTTTAAGTGTCTGTGGAATGATAGGAAACATTTCTTTGGTTGAATTTTTGGGCAGTGCCTTTCTCATCATCCTTTTCATTTGATTTTCCTTGCATCTTGGGCTGGGTGTTTGCTTCTTGATATCCTACTTAGCTTGTCTCTGTTTACATATAGTAGAATATATATATCAAGTTGATGTTCAGTCCTTGCATTTTCATTCTTTTATATTGAAAATACAAAATATTAAGCATTTTGCATTGATGGCATTTGATTTTTTGGGTCCTTATCATTGATCTTAGTACATGTATAGAAAGATTGCATCTTATTTGGAATTGCATAACTAAATTGAAAATTGCATTTTGAAAAGATTATCATTTATTGGGAATTGAAATTAGGACTTCGCATTTTATTCATATTCATTTATTTTACTTGTTGAGTCATAACATCATTAGTTTCATGACCGCGCCTTTTTTTTTAAGTAAGCAGGCCACTAAAAGCAATGCTGATAATTTATAATTGATTAGAAATTATTTTATTTTCTAGGGTGCACAAACTAGCTTAGGATTTAGAGCCTTGGAATAGGATTTTGTGAGTAAACTTCTCCAAGGTTATTAAATCAACATATGTGTCTGACTAAGGGAGTGGTGAACTCCATTATATAATTGGTGACGTTGGGAGGCTCCTCTTACATCGGAGTTAAGCACGAGGTCGCGTGAGGTTGGTTGAGGGGATATCCCCCCAATACCTTCTTAGCGTCAGATATATTTCTAGGGATCTATTTGTATATGGGGATCTTGATAGTACCTTTACCTCTATGAGAAGTGGTGCTTTCTAAGTTTCGGGATTTGTTACCCTGCCCATACGGTGGACCTRACTTACGACTGTTCTCTTGCGCATTGGTTATATCGTGGTTGCTTAGTTTCTTGACATAGGTACCACATAGGTTACTTGCAGGGGTTATTCTGCAGGTACCCTGGGTCAGATAAAGGTCGGACAACACACAACCTTTATGGAGGATTACCTCTCCGGGGGGATATGATCGACTCATTGTTAAGCCCACGAGGGCCCTTATAACTGATTCTGATACCTCTGATCTTTTGCAAGGAGTCTCAGGCCCCTCTTGGGCGAGGCATACCTACTTTAGGGACGGAGGCCCCTTTCAACCACTTTATTCTATTTGTGTGCATATTGGCCTTTTGTTTATTTTATTTTGGTGTTCTCTTTGATTATTATTTGACCTTAGGATTTTGTATTGCACCGTGAGTTGTCATTATTATCATAGATAGTGGAGTCCCTTTGACTCCCCCATTTAGTGCTACCTCCCCCATGACATTCTCCCATTTCATGGAGACAAATCCGTCCATGTTTCATAATGGTATGCATAATTATGATACTCAGTCAATGCCTTGGGTCTCTAATAATTTTCCTCTTGATATGTCAAACATTCGCTCACCCTTTCCATCCTCTCCCTTGCCTGCTTACATGAATCCTAGTTTTGGATACAGGGGCACGATGGCTCTGTTGTCTACATCTTCATTTGATGGGAGTCATATCCCTCAACCGACTCTCACTGTGGGAGGTTGGAATCTCCCTTCTTATGGATCCAATCCTGGATTCATCCTTCCAGCAGCAAGTGCTCAAATGGGTGGTTATTCCACTTATTACACCCCATCTGTGTACCCTTCGTCTGCTATGCAATTTCCTACAAACACTCTTCCTATGGTAGGCCTCCATCTGTCCTCTGGTATTTCATATGGAGGGAATCAATTTTATGGTACGAGTTACCCCCTTCACGGAACCCCTTCGTATGGGGGAAATATATATCGTCACCCGAATAACCCGTGTCACGTCTTTTTCTCTTCACAAACATCTACTTCAGTGATGATTCCTATACAAACCTCTATGGATCAATTAAGCGGAGGATACTACCTTTCCAAGCAGGGACAGGGTGTAGACCAGGATCCTTCCTGGCCTGCAATTTCTTAAAACTAGTCTTTCCTAGGACCTTGGTCTCAAATGTCACAACTAACCGCCACCACCAGTCCAGTCACTACAAGTCATACTGAAACTCCATCATCAACCTATGATGGTCATGTTGGATATTGGTTGACAACCTCTGCAAGCCATGTTGAAGACCAGCAACCAGTCGCTACAAGTCATGCTGGGGGCACAAATCTAGTCGCCATGAGTCATAATGACATCATATCTCCAACTCTAGTTAGCCGTGTTGGAGAATCATCGCCAACTATTGTACATCATGTGGGGGATGAACCACCAGCCTATGCCAGTTATGCTGAGAGCATGTTGCCAGCCATTGTGAGTGATGCTAGGGGCATTCATACAGTTTAGAAACCTCAATGTCTGGGGCATAAACCCAAGTTCCTTTGTAGGATTTGCAAAGGAGGTCATTTAACCCGCTTGTGTCCTACTATTTTCATAGTATAAGAAGTGCAGTCCTTATCCGATAACCCTTTAGGTTCAGAGTTGTCTTTGGTTTCCCAATATTATGTTTCTCCTTTGATTGACATGACAGTCATGTCGATGAAATCATCACCCGACCCTACTCCTATTTTGAGGAGTGAGACATCTTTTGACCATGTAAATAACATTTCTATTCATGTACCTTCTGAACAAGAGAGAGTCTTACTCTTCCCGATTACTCTCCCTCCAAGTCTTAGGGAGGTTCCCTTTGATTGGGATGGTATTTTGGGGTATCAAATTCCTTCTTCTACACCCTTCTAGATAAGGGGCATTATTCGATATATTGTAGATAAGCTAACCTCTACAAGCATTTTGTCCTCCTTGACTTGGAAAGATCTGGGTTTTCCCAAGCTGGTGTAAGTTGTACATAAGCTACTGACCTTTCACAGAAATCCTGCACGGGAGCCTTGGCCCCCTCCATGACATGTCACCTAGAAACCCCCAACAATTTTCATTTAAGATATTTTCCGACTCTTTCAAAAAGAAAAAATATTGTCGAGTGAACTTGTCTCTTTCACGCTCGTTAATTGGATTTGAAAGGTCGTGAGTCTTGGTTAAGCTCTTTTCCAACTCTCTCAAAAAGAGAAAAGATTGCTGAGTGAACTTGTCTCTTTCACACTCGTAAATTGGATTTGAAAGGACATCTATTTGGTGCAAGATTATCTCTTTTTCAAACCAAGTAGATTAAGATTATGAAAAAGGACATTTTTTGTTGTTAATTTGTAATTGCATCTCATTCTCTTGCTTGCAGTATTGACCCTATTGTCGGTTCTCTCTTTTGCATTATAAGCCTTTCACCTCAGCAGTTTGCATCATCATCCAAGCAAAGCCTTGTTTATATCCTTTGCAGATTGACACCCTATACCCAAGAGGAAACATTCCCCCGAGTGTCTATCTCCCGCATGCACCTCCTTGCATTGAGAATAGGTATGTTCCACTGTTGGAACTAGATTTCTTACTTGCGACACTTGTTTCCTCCTCTGTATCATAACATTCATTTGACTATACAAAAAAAAAAAGACGGGAGGGAAAATAATATTATCTTATATTGGTAGCAGTCATTTCGCCTTTGAATAGAGCACAAACTTTTTGAGTACACTTGTCATCAAAATTTTTGGTTTAGCATGATCTTAGGAAGTTGAGCTCATTACAAAGAGTTTAATCCCCCGACTAGTTACTCTTCCAGTCCCTATGGAGAGTTTGATTGATGCCTCCTACATCTCAAAGTTTCATCATTGAGTCTATGCTGCCATAGTCTTCCATATGTCTCATGCTCTTGTTCAAAGGATGTCTATCAACCTGTGTCGGCCATTCCTCAGAACTATTGACTTTGCATGTTGGCCATACCCTCAATGTGTCTCAGAGTTACATGAAGTTGTAGTCCTATTGTGCACCTTGGTCCTACTTTCATCATTGGTAGGTAACCTTGAACCCGACAGTCGACATTTCATCATTGGTCATTGACTGGGTGGTTTCCCTTGTGTTCGACGATAAGAAATATATTCACACATTGGGATTCGTGCAGTGTCTTGGATGCCATTATCCTTATTGGTGGTTTCCTCACCTTTGTCATCATTTTTCCTTATTGGTTGCTATTCATAGGGTCTTTTTCGTGTATCGCTTGCATCTGGTACACACGAAAGACACATAGGGTCGTTGGTTCATGAACATGTTCTTCGTCTGATTTCCTCCAAATCATCAAGCTCATGCTTTGTACCTCATGTTGAATGATGAGAGATGCCTCAATGCTCTCCTTTCAGCGGGTCTCCTTCCATCGACTTCAGCCCATATATTTTGGAAACAAGACCTAGAGTCCTATGAGTACCTAGAGGCTTGCAGTCATTAGTGGCAGGTTCTCCTGTCATCGACAGTTGGGAATACATCAATGTCTCTTGATCGATGGATTCTTCAAGTGTTCGACCCCGACATCTTTATTTGCACTTGTAAGAATGTACTTGGTTCCTTGATACCTACTTTAATTATCGGTAGGTTGTCTCGCGTTTTTTAACGGTATACCTTAATGATCGGTAATCAAATGAAGTCTCATTATGTTCGACCTCAACTCCTTTATTCATGCGATGTATATTTGCACCTTTGGCGGATTGTGTAGAAGAATTGAAGACATCATTTCATAGTCGCAGCTTTCCTGAGTTGTTGCTATCTTTCATTGGACCAGTACCTATGTGACTTCAGTAATCATGGGAGATCCGATTGTACTCAATTGTATACATATATATTCAGATTTATTGTGAGACTAGTTTTATTGGACCTTGTTCATGACTATGATAGCCTTTGACGTATAGCCACCTTTGTATTGCCTACTCATGGCCATGGACATCTGTTTGGTGTATTTTCACATGGATCTACAGTGTATTTCAAATTGGCAGCCATGTGTGGAAAGTCAGTACAGATTGTGATATTCTCATGAGCAACTAGTTCTTCCAATTGGGTCTCCATTACTCCACTTCTGGGTATTATAATGTATTTCGGCCATTGCAAATACTCCTCTGACCTCACACATTAGGGGGCATCTGTTATAGCAAGATTTGCCTCACCTTATGCAAATTTTCTTAGAAGGCCTTTTTCCATTTCCCTATGCAAACTTGAAGTCCCTTTTTGCAAATCCCAGAGCTAAAAACAATATTTTTCCACATATACGAGCCCTAACAACTATACAACATGTGTATACGCAGGTTGCACCACTATAGCCCGTGTACATTGGGTTTTGTGCTCAAAATTAAAAACTAGTGTCAGGTTTCCATGTCACGTCATGGGATCCATGATCCTTGACCTTCCATATACTGGAAACGTTCTGACTCAGCCCTTCAGTTCCACTTGAAGGCTATAAATGGGCCATATCCGATCTATGGAAAAGAGGAGAAGAATTCAACTTTGAGAGCAAAGTTACTCTGGAGAAATTATTCACTTCATATTGAGTCTGCATCCCTTTGTCCTTTTAAGTCTGAACCCATTGTCCAACCCAGCTCTTCCCTACTTGATTGATAACTTCATTGTCTCTCTTATATGATCTTGCCTTTGGTGGAGGATTGAAATGGTGGATGCCCAGCTGGAAGGGACTTTTTCTCGGTTCTGAACCATGCCGACACAGAAGTTTGTAATTCATTCACTTATGTTGATTATATCTTGAAAATATTTGAATTGTTATTCCATGGGCATATTTGTTATGAATGTTGATGGATTATGCTATTGAATGTGCTAACTTTATATATTATCACCATATGCTTGTGTTTCTTGGTTGTTGAGGACAAGTTGCAGGTGTATTGCTTTGAGTCAAGGGTTCAACAATGGACTTCATCAAACGTCTGGACAAGGTAGGCTCTTTATCTTGTCTCGTTAGCATATTTTATTATATAGCATATCTGAGATTAGAGTTGATTTATGCATTCATTTCCGTCTGCTGTGGTTTACCCCTAGCCATAGAGAGATTTTCCTCATAAAATGTGGCTTATGCTTTCAACCTTGGATCTGGACCTGTCACTTGGGATTGTAAGAAACAACAAGTTATTTATCTTTCTTCTGTAGAAGTAGAGTACCGAGCAAAAATTAATGCAAGTCAAGAATCCTTGTGGCTTCAATAGATCCTTTCATATTTTGGATTCCAATAGCAAAACTTGACCACCCTCTGGTGCGACAATCAGAGTGCCATCAATCTCGCCAAAGATCTAGTTCAACATAACCACAACAAACACATCGAGATACACATTCGCTTCATCAGAAAGCTCATTCTTGATCGAGTTATTGAAGTTTTCTTTTACCCTATAGAAGATTAAGTTGCAGAAATATTCATAAAGTCTCATATAGAATTCAGGTTTTCCAAATTTCGATCTATGTTAGGTGTTCAAGAAGTTGTCATTAAGGGGGGATAGGATCTAATGCCTCCTTCTTTCTCCTATTGTGTCTCCTTTGTAGATCCTTCAATTATATCCCAAGTTGTTCTTAAGGGGGGATGTTAAGATATTTAGACACTTGGGAGTTAGCTAAGATCAACTTGGTGTAATGTGTTGTTAGGTTAAAGTGTGTTTCTTAGAGTGTTCTTTAGTATGCATTTGTAATATGACAGTGACGATATGTTCCCAACATGGAGTGATCCAACGAATCATATTCTCCTCGATCTTAATGGATACATTGATCCATGGATTAACACTCGATTGGTCCATCATATCTATTTAAAGAGCATGGAGGGTCATTTGTTGATGATTGCTTGTGAGAAAATTTCTTGTAATATTTTTCTTCTGCACTAATAAATTTCTTCAAGTGACCACATTGGTTGGGGCCGTGGATGTTTCCCCATAGGGGTTTTACCATGTAAAAACATTGGTGTGTTGAACTTTGACCTATTTTTCTGAGTGGTTATCAGAGGTGTTCATCCTCTATTGGAATACCTATGTTGTCGAACATAAAAATGTGACTTACTAGTAGAAGTGTGGACTACTCTATTATAAGAGTGATGTGTGTACATTGGATTTTCACCCTAGGTATTTAGATGCTTCTGATTGTAACCCCTTGAGAACTGCACCAAAGTCTTGTTTACTTCTTTTTTCTTCCCATCTATTTATGGATGGGATGTTGTAGATCTCTTCAACTTAGTGTCCATATTCTCCAATAATGTAGTCCAAAATGCACTTAGAAATATGGTATCCCCTTCTGAGACAATGCTCCTTGGTATCCCAAAGTGCACCCAGACCTATTCAAAGAACATGTTTGTTGCTTCATGTCTGTTGATATTCTTTTTACAAGGCACGCAAATGGACATCTTGTTGAACCTGTCAACTACCACAAATAGATAGGCATGCCCCTTCATGGTTCTTGGCAAACCCCCACAAAATCCATGGAAATGCTTCCCAATGTCGAGTGGCTATAGTTAAGGGATGGTATAGACCTTGCTTCATGTTATTGGGCTTGTTGGTACAAAAAATTATACATCATGTAATATACCGTGCTACATCTTCTTGCATTATGGGCCAATACACATACCTCTGTACATTGGAAACTATCGTCCCAACACCAAAATCTCTTGTAACATTAGAGGTGTGAGCCCCTATGATATTGATCCGTAATTGATCTTTTAAAGAATATGGTTAAGTTTATCCATGAGTTGATTTACCATTTAGGAATTAAGAGAAGAATCTTAATGAAATAAGTTGCATCCATATAAGAAGTAAAAACAACAAACCATAACACAAAGATTGTTAACGGAGTCCGGCACAAATTTGCCTACGTCTCTAGGCCTTTGTCTCAGTGGGGAAGGCTTCTTATTAATCTTTAATGCTTTAAGAATACAAAATAAAGGCTTACATAACAGCTCCTGAAACCACCTTTCAGATTTGCAAATTTTGGACAGAAACAGACATAACCATTGACTGGAACAGGAAATTCTGAGACTTTTGAGTATAAATTTGACTATGCTTGGATCGACATCTCGGGCTTTGGATGCACTTTTTTGTTCGGCTACTCAGATGCAGAAATAGAAGCCATATTTGGACTCCCCTTGAAATTCTGCAACTTTTGAGTATAAAGTCGACCTACTTCTGAACAATCCCTCGAGGCCTCCCCTCATAACAAATCCCAAAGTTGTGCTCTGTCAAATCTGTATAGTCTCGATTTGCGTGCCAAAAAAACTATTTTTTTTCTCGATTTTTGTGCTCGACTAAATAAGCTAGACTCCACCAAATTTAGCGATAGTTTCCAAACTTAGCACTAGTTAGCCAGATTTTGCCAGATTTGGTGGTAACTGCCAGATTTGGTGGAAACTGCCAGATTTGGCGGAACCGCCAGATTTGGCCTTCCAGAAGGTGCCACGTGGAGCCTCCTCATTGGGCCATGTGGAGCCTCACCATTGGCCCGAGCCACGTCACTTCCCACCACGTCAGCCTGCATAGTCATCGTACGGACTACCACGTGTCATCCATATGGGTTGCCACATCATCATATGGAATGCCATGTGTCATCCATACAGGCTTCCACATCATCATATGGACTGCCATGTGTCAGTCCATACAGTCCACATCATTGCCACGTCAGCACCCGAAAACGCCAAAAATTCCTACCACATGTCAGCTCCTAGTGCTGCCACATCATCATGTTGACGTCATCGTCTGTATAGTGCCACATCAACATCCATATAGTTCCATGTCATCATCCGTATAGTGCCATGTCAGCATCTGTACTGCCACGTCAGCATCCGTACTGCCACATGTAACCCTACCATGTCAGCATCCATACTGCCACATGTCACATCTATATAGTGCCACATCACTGCTGATGTCATATGTCGTATTGCTGACGTCATCAATTGACTTTGACCTATTGACTTTGACTTTGACTTTTTACCTGTTTGGCCTGAACTTCAGATCGCAATAACTTCTGCATATGGTGTCCATTTAAAAAAAAAACATATATGGACAAAATCGACATGACGAGCCCTACGCATTGGAGTTGGCTTCGTTCAATTCCAAGAACTTTGATTTTTAGGCATTCCTAGATCCATTTTGGATCATTCCTCCCCACTGAGACCTTTTGGTCCTCCAAAAGGGTATTAACCAATCATCAAGTGTGGGATAGGCCTCCCCACTTGTCATTTGTCTTTAAACTCTGTCATGTGCATCTATCACATCATAATAAATTGCATAATAACCATGACAATTGAAAGCATATTGTTATCCATTTGAACTCATTCACATCTTACTAAATCCACTACCATCCATGTAGAAAACATTAGCAACAATAACATCAGAAATATGACTGAAAATGAACCAATATGTTTGATGTGTTTACACGACATTAACTTATCTCGAAGCAAAGTATGATTGAATTCCCATCCTACAACCATCTCATGTTCATGCTTAAGATCCACTGCTTTACTTGGCACAATTATAGGTGTATTGCTTTCATAAGTTGTCTTCTTTAATTGTTTCATTGTTAGAAGAGATTGATTTTCTTTTATGTGATGAGCATGTACAACATATTCATTCCTTCTTTTGTTAAGTGATATTGATTATGTTCCCTGTAGAAGATTGCTTTGCGATCATATAAATAAGGGCTACCTAAGACCATTCCACATTTTTTTAGCGGCACCACATCACATGTTACTTCATCCACATACTTATATGTAATTTTGCAAACTTTATGATACATAGCTTTGCTATGGGAAATTTATGATCTTTGCTTATCCAATTTAGTGAATAGGGTTTGTGATGCATCTTAGTGTTTAATACCAATTTATTAACCACTTCTTCTGAAATTAAGTTAAATTGAGATCCATTATCTATTAAATTTCATAGATAATTTTAGGGGCGAAATTTGCTTATGGGCGAAATTTTAGGCTTTAAATTTTTGAAGGGGCGAATTTCCATTGAACTAGTGTTTTAAAAAACTAGAATGTTTAGCCCATATATTAAAATAAAGTATATATATGGAATATTATTCATCCCTGTTACATAGTAACAAAATAAGTGGAAAGAGGGTTCGCCCTCCAGATTTTGTGAACAAATTTCCAATTCGCCCAGATTTTTCAGAATCACGATTTTTTTGAGAGTGCATCGCCCAGATTTGGTAAACCAAGGGATTTTGGGAATTATTTCTCCTGCATCTCCTCGATTAAATTCTTTATGGAACCGATTTCGTCCACGGATTTTCTCAAGGGAACAATTTTTTCTATTGCCCATAAATTTTGGGTTTCAGAAAATGTGAATGAGGTTATTAACATGACACCCTTGGCTCATTCAGTTTTGGTGATAAACATGTCTAATAACAGATCCTCATTGTCTAAGGTTGATATCGTGAGTCCATGGCCTTCCACCTTTTCTCTAGTATTTCCTTGACATTGTTCATTTTCAACAATCATTGAATGAATGGTTAGGGTTTATTTGTTCTTTTCTTGGAAAGGTTTACTATAGAATGTGTTCTTCTTCCAGCGTGCAATGAACAATTGTGTTGGTTGTTGATGCTAAAGAGTAGTTAGTGGTCCTTAGTATCTTTCATAATAGATTATTACATGGAATTCAATGGTAATTAACTTAACACATCTCATTAGTAGTTAACATTGCAGTTGCATATACAGTGTTCAACACCTCGTAGCTAACGCACCCAGATTGATAAATTAAAGCGAGTTCATAAGATTCAATAACAGTTACATTGTTGTAATTTTGTACCCTATCAAGAATGTTCCTGAAAACATAAATTTGTTTCATCGTAATGGATCATCTTAACAAAATTCACGTTTTGTCAAGATTAAATTACTAGATTTAGGTATTTTCTCAGTATGTGAAATAGTATTTGATTCTTCTCTTCCATGGAATCTTTTATGGTTATCAATGTTTCTTACATTGTGCTTCTTCATTGATTTACAATGTTCCCTTGTTTTTGAATATATGTCATATATCTATTTCCTTTGTAATTTATCTATGAACATGTTTTCTAGTTGAACAATACTTGGGGATTTTATTCCCTGTTTTTTCTTATCTATTTAAACCATCCATTTTCTTCTGACCCATATCCCATTTGTTGGTAATGAGCAATTTGATTTTTAAATAATAGATGAAGTCATATGTATGATGATTAATGGGATTACATCAAATACAGAAAAACAATGCAATTTTTTAATACACATTGGGGAGTCATTAAGAAGGACACTATTACTTTTCTTTTGTATGGAATTTATAGATTATTTCAATATAAATATGCAACTGACCTCTTAGAAAACCTTGTAATTTTACTATAAATTTAGTTAGGATGCAATTTTTACTTCTTGGAGGAGTCTAGAAATAGAGAAGGTTTCTACTTTGATATGCGTGCTTCAGTATATTTACATGAGAACGGTTCTAATCTTTTAAGGATTATTACAATCAAATTGAACATCTTGTCTTAATTAACCGGTTTCCCAACAGTGAAAAGTTGGATAGAATGGATTATCTCAAGAGTTTTGTCTCTAATTTCATACTTGTTTGAATGGTCATATGTTCTCTCTTTCTTTTGGATTGCATTGTTAAAAGGTTGTTTCACCCAAAATTGTGGGGTGCCTGAAGTTTGAACCCAATATACCCAAGACAGACACAATAGCTAGCCCATAGTGGCACTAAGCACATACCAATCCTATGAATAATCATGGTAGATTTATGACATTGAATATAAAATTACATATATTGTTAAATTTTAATAGGTTCATCTACACTCATATTTCTAATATCTATGATTTTATTTTTTATTAATCTTATAAATAGTCATAGGATATTGTTCACATTGGATTTGAAATTATAACATCTTATATTAATATATAGTCTCAGTCAGCTCATCCATTCAAACTGTCTCCCAACTCTTACAATCCCTTATAATTTTATTATCTATGATTTAACTATTTGTTTAATACTGTGTGACACTAGCAACCTGGAAACTCAACTGAAATCCCATGTAATTTTATTATCTATGATTTCTTTCTTTCTTAATACTGTGCCACTCATGCACCCAGGGAACTCAACTCCAAAATTATTGTAGCTGCACCTACCTCTGTGTCCACACCTTCAAAATCTATTAACACTCATGCACCCAGGGAACTCAACTCCAAAATTATTGTAGCTACACCTACCTCTATGTCCACACCTTCAAAATCTATTAACTATGGGATGTTGAGAAAAAAATGTCATATCTGAGCTCCATCCTTCTTTTTTTTTGTATTAACCAATCTAATTGAGGTGTATATATACTAGGAAAACTTTTGTTATTCAAGAATCTGGCAATAACTATATGGATATGGGTCATTTCTCATACATTGGAAATTACAGTAAGGATGGATAAAATATCTATATAGATACAACTAGTTAATGATCAATATTGTACCTTCTTCTTTCTTCATCTTACCCTATAAGATGTTTTTATTAATGTGGCTTTTTTCTATAAACCTAACAGAGTATTATGACTAATGATTTCCATTACTGGTGTGCATTGAAAGTTGTTTATGTCTCTAACTGATATGATATTTTTTCATCTATCAGAGAAAAACATCAGTGGTCTCAATGTGATGAGTGCAGCAGTTGGAATAGACTTCCTTGGACATGTGATGATAATACGTGGGATCTCAAGAGGTGAGTTCTACTAATTTATTTTTCCAATTTTTTTTATTCTCTCCTTTTTTTTTTCTTCTTCTGATAAGTGCATTATATATTACTTAATGAATCAAAGAGTTGCATCCTGGAAAGAGAATTACAATAATTTAACAAGAATATTAGAATAAAATCCATCCTAAAAAAGCCAGAAATGCTAACATATGAGTTTGTGATCCAATAAGAAAGGATTCAACATCTTTACCAAAAAAACTAAATTTGACTTTAATAAATAGCCAAATCATGATTCCTCGTGAAAAATAGCTTTACACTGTTATTTCTACAGAAAGCTAATAATGGGCATCTCCAAAAGACATGTCAAACCATTTCATCACCACCACAAAGTGTTCAATAATGTTTGAAACATGAACTTTATGAACCATGGTATTGGCCAATGTTGTGAAATTCGGCATTGGAAAAAATTGGCAGGGGTCATCAATTCGGGAAATCAAAATAAAAGGGGAAAAAATCTACAAAAATCGACAAGCATAAACATGGATTTGAAAAACAGGGAAAAATTATAAAATGAGGAGAAATCAGATATTTTTGCAAACCTTTTGTTCAAGCATGAAATAACTTTAGAGGTGTGCCTTAGAAGGTCATAAAGGTCCTTTGGCACATGTAGAATGGATTCCCTCTCCAATCCTTCCAAATAGGACTTGACCCATGGAATTGCATTTTAAAAACACAACTCATAAGAATCATTTTACAAATTTCCTCATAACAGATTTTTTTGAGCAATTTAAATTTTAAGCTTGGTTAAGATTACGGTAAGTATGCCATTGTTGGTGCTCATGGTTCCACAAGCCCCTCCAATAGAAAAGACCTTTTCTAGATAACATTTTTCTATCAAACACAATCAAAAGACCACACCAACCTCTTGGAGATTGAAATGCCCAAATTGGTATTGATACCATATCCCAAGCATTGTGTGGCCCCTTAAATTTCCATGTGAAAAAGTCAAATACTATCTACCATGAACTCCACACCTTTTTAAGTTGTGTTATTGGATCCATGGGGGCTTGAGGTTGGATCCTCATTTCAGATCCAGATATATGTAGGATCCTTCAAGCCCGTAAATGGATCACATGTTATCTAAATGGATCCTGTGCCAGTTAGCTCTCACACAATGGATCCCAAACAAATAATATTAATGTTTTAGGTTTTTAAATTTTTTTTTAAGGATATTTGCTACATGTTTGAAACTATAAGTAGTAGGAAGATATTATATTTAGACTTTTAGTTAGATTAATTATTATTAATTTGTAGGTTGTATAGTTGTACAGGTCAGTTATTAATTACATGTAGCCTGCAGGTTGTATAACATATGATCATTCTAGCAGGAAAGGTATGAGACATTAAAATTTTAATTTTTCAGTTTCTGATGATTAAGTTTTTAATTTTTGATGATGCTATAGTAGGAATCTGGGAAAGGTCCAACAAATTATATAGATAATAGTATATATAGTATATACATAGTTTTCAGTTTTATTTGTGTACATAGGATGGCTGTGTCATTAATAATTTAATTAAATCAATCCCAATCCAACTCTAGGTGAAGGATCCTCTTAGAAAAATATGATACATATACTATAGCATGTTGTCTAACAATGTATTGCATTCATTTACCATCGTACCTAGTTGGGAATATTTATACTTTAAGCAGATTTCAAGGAAGATGATTGGTTTATCATGATGTAGAGTAAAATATTTAGATGATGAGGATGTAGACACATTTTAGGATATGTAGTTACACCTACTCTACATTATCATAATAATAGAGTGATCATTGATGAAACACTCAATTTTGTATTTACAATTATCCTTTTTGTACGAGGCATGATGCATCATGATTTCGGTCTTCAGATTTATAAATGATTTCAGTTATAATGTTGTTATTTTGGAATGGTTTTGATTTTTAACTTTGAATACGTTTTTTGTTTTTAAATTTGAATATGTTTTTTAAAATTTAAACAATATTATATCTTTTGTATGCAGGATTTCCCCACCATTTCTAGATCTTGGCTTTTCAAAAATCTGACAGATCCATATCCAAATCTATATATATTTGTTGGTAACTTAATTTTTAAGTGGAATTGAACTCAAGAGTGTGAAAGCCTTAGCATCATTGATTATGCCACACCATGGAAAAGGGCCTTTAATATCTTGAATGTCATGAGCATGTTGGATTTGATGATCGAATAAAAAATTCCATGGAACTTCCCCCTCCATTGCTCATACTACCCATCTACCAACAAGAGCATATCCTAAATCTTTGATGTCAGGTATGCCCAATCCCCATTGGTCTCTAGTTAAAGTGAAAATATCAGAGGAATCCCTTTTGCCCCACCCTGTTTTCCCTATAGAAATTTATTGAGTACCTTCTCTAGCATTTTATAGGCTACTTGAGACAGGATGAGACAACAAGTAATAAATGTTCTCTTTTGCTAGAATTTTTTTTGTTTGAAGATGCATCTTATATTTACAAACAATAGATAAAAATGTGGAAGGGTATATACAATGGAATTCATAGCCTCTTTCCTAAAGAAACTAATACTAAAATAAAGTTTGAATTTGCTAAGGAATCTAATGTTTGAGAAATTTTTATCAACAAGGCACTCTTAACTAATTGTTGGTGGTGTACCTCGTCACACAACATGATACAACAAGTAGACAAAGAGCTACTTTCATGCTAAAAAATAGAGTTACACTTGATCTTCTAGAGGGAAAATAAGGTTGATATTCACAACCATTGTCATATTTTAGGGGAGGAGTGAACCAAAGAGATACAATCCCCAAAATAAAGTGGCACTCTGTTATAGCCTTAAATTTCTCTACACATGCATACATGGCCTTGGCCCTCTTACTTGCATTTTTTTTCCAAAGCACTGCTGAGTAGTTCTTCTTAAAAAAAAAAATTAGAAGAT
>ML808251.1:0-12596 GCA_009831015.1 Picea engelmannii
GTGGTTCACTTTCTTCTCCTTCTTTTTCTGGGTGAAAGTATTTCTTAACTTTTATTGATGACTTTTCCAGACGTATGGAGGCGAATATGTGAACAATAATTTTACACATTACTGCACTACACAGGGAATCCAAATGCAACATAATGTTCCATATACACCACAACATAATGATGTTGCTGAGAGAAAGAACCACATATTAACAGAAATGGCTAATTGTATGATCCAATCTAAGAGATTAAGTCTAAAGTATTGGGCAGAAGCTAGTAAATCGCACTCCCACAAAGGCTCTTCAAAATATAACACCATAAGAAGCTTGGACTAAAATTAAACTAGATGTAAGTCACTTATGTGTATTTGGCAGTATAGCATGGGCTCACATTCCTGATGAGAAAAGGAAAGCATTGCAGCCTAAAATTGAGAAGTGTATATTTGTTGGTTATTCTGAAGATGTCAAAGGTTACAGACTTCTTCAATCACATTTTAATGAAATTATTATTATAAGAGATGTTAAATTTGATGAAAATCTCTTGGTCTGCGAGCCTAATTTGGCATTTTTGCCTTCATTGGCCTACAAGCCTAATTCGGCGACTGTGTCTTCTTTGGCCTGTGAGCCATCTTCAAAATTTGTGCCTTATTCTGATCTGGTTACTTCTTTAGATGATGACAGTGAGGATGAAAATCCACCTCCACCTGCTCACCCTCCTCTAGATGAGTCCTTTGAACCTAAACCAGCACCAGTTCCACTGCTTCCTAGATGGTTCTGTTCAACACAAGAAGCAGTTGGTGGTCTTGTTAGTGATCCTTTAGATCATTGTCGAACACGTTCACAGTTTCGGTGAGATTCTTCTCTTTTGGCTCATGTTTCAGAGACTCGTGATCCAGAGACATTTGCAGAAGCTTTAAGTCATCCAGATTGGGATACAACAATGAATGAAGAGTATCATTCTTCAATGGAAAATGATACTTGGGATCTTGTACCTCTTCCAAAAGGAAGAAAAATTGTTAGATGTAAATGGGTCTACAGAACTAAGTATGCATCAGATGGAAGTGTTGGAAGACACAAGGCTCGATTACTTGCGAAAGGATTTTTCCAAGTTGAAGGAATTGACTATAATGAAACCTTTTCCCCTGTAGCCAAAATGAATTCCATCTTCCTTATTCTTTCCCTTTCCGCCTCACATAAATGGGAGGTCCATCAGATGGATGTTAAATCCGCCTTCTTGCATGGCGATTTGAAAGAAGAAATCTACATGGAACAACCTCCTGGCTATGTCCAGAATGACTCTATCCTTGTTTGTCACCTCAAGAAATGTCTTTATGGTCTCAAGCAAGCTCCCCGAGCATGGCATGACAAAATGGACAACTTTCTTATTGCCATTGGATTCTCTAGATGTCATTCTGATCCTAATGTATATACCAAGAAAGTAGGAATCCATATCATAATCCTTTTCCTTTATGCCGATGACCTTATCCTTATTGGTAGTAACTCAAAACTTTTAAACAATGTGAAAATCAACCTTAAGAAGAAATTTGAGATGACAGACTTAGGATTTTTGCACTATTTCCTTGGACTCCAAGTTTTGCAAACCAATGAAGGAATTTTTCTTTCCCAGTCTAAGTATGCTTGTGACCTTCTTCATCGATTTCACATGGATGATTGTAAACCAACCCCTTCTCCTTTCCAGACTGAAGTCAAGCTTACTTCCACATGTACTTCTCCTGAAGTTGATGCCACCCTGTGTCGTCAGTTAGTTGGTAGCCTCTTATACTTGACTCATACTTGTCCTGATCTTTCCTTTTTTGTTGGTCTTGTTTCCCGGTATATGCAAACACCCCATGAAAGCCATTGGAAAGCATCTAAAAGGATACTTTGCTATGTCTGTGGTACAGTTTAGTTCAAGATACATTACAGTTTAGGGGGGACTCCTTTATAGGTTGGTTTCATTGATTCAGATTGGGCCAGCGACCTTGATGATCAGAAGTCTACTACAGGTTATGTTTTTAGCCTTGGTTCGGGACTTATCACTTAGGCCTGTAAGAAACAACAGGCTATTTCACTTTATTTAGCAGAATAAGAGTACCGAGCAACAGTAAATGCAAGTCAGGAAGCCTTGTGGATTTGACATATCCTTTCAGAGTTTTGGATTCTAGCAACAACATCCGACCAACCTTTGGTGTGACAATCAAAGTTCCATCAAGCTCACCAAAGACCCAGTTCAACATCAGTGCAACAAGCACATCGAGCTACACATGCGCTTCATCAGAAAGCTCATTCATGATTAAGTTATTGAAGTGCTCGTTTTCCCTACAGTAGATCAAGTTGTAGACATTTTCACAAAGTCTCTATGTTAGGTGTTCAAGAAGTTGTCCTTAAGGGGGGATAGTGTTGGCACAGGGGCAGACCCATGGTTCAACGCTTCAACAACGCACCAAAAAAACCCTAACTATTGGCCCTTTCGGGAACACCTGCGAAGCAGATGAAGTCTCACCCGAAGCAACTAAGAGGGGGGTTGCAAGACAAAGATGTCTACAACCAGGGGAATATCAAGTGGAAATAATACAATAATAATACAACATTTATATATCTCTTATCAACTAGATCTACTCTATGTAGCTGTACTTCTGATCTAACACAATAATGCAAATAACAGTATAACAATGTCAAATATCTAGGAATCAATCACACATACAACAAAAAATATACGTGGTTCACCCTCTCTCTAGGGATACGTCCACAAAACTGTGCTTATGATATTTTAAGGTAAATCTTACAGTTCTGATCTGCGCTCTTAGTCAACAGATCTTCTCTCTTCTTCTCTTTGTCTCCTACCTTCCTGCGCACCCAGCTGTGGGACTTGATCTTCACACCCAGCTGAAGATATTAAAATACCAAAAGGCTCTCACTCTTAGCATTTCTCTCTCTCACAGTACAATAATCTCTTAGACAACAATCAATATCTATACCCAACACTAGTACTTCCCTGACCTAGGTCCTCTCGACCTCTATTTATACATTATAGTCCCTCACCGACAGCCTTAGGTCGAAACATAGGTGTCAAAACCCTAATTACCCAAAACCCTAGGTGTCTAAAACCCTAGGTCATTTTGACCCGCCTTTTCAGGGCTTCACCAGCCTATCTTTCCTCCCTTCTCGCATGGTTCTCCAAATCATCCAATGGTGGATTTATTTGCTTGATGAGTTGTCTACGATTCTTTTCTCTTGCTAATCTATCATCTATGATATCCCCATTCAACGACTTTCTTTTCCGTACTTCGCTCCATCGTTTCTGATCTTTTACTTACTCTGACCTAGTGATAGTCACTGTGTCTCCCGTGCAGTTCACGTTTGACCCTTTCTTCCTCAATCTTCACTTTCTTCCATAACCAAGGGCCAACAGGCCCCCAACACTTACCTGTGACTCGTCCCAAGGCACTTCAGTTCTGATCCTTCCATGTCACTTTGAATTTGGACTATAGAGTGCAGCCTTTTCTTTCTTCTCCATGTCTTCTTCCCATCCTTGTGCAGACTGTATTTTCTATGTCTAGTACCCAGTTTCAACTGCACCTGGTACCTAGACCCCTTTCTCCTTTGCTGTTACTAAGAGTTGTGAAACAACTGGTTTTCATAGTACAACTTCAACCGATTCCCATTTACTAATCCCTCTTTCCATTCTCCCTTCAATGTCTTCAATTGCGCAACTCCTCCTTCTGTAACATAGGCGATCTCATATGGTCCAAGACAATGCATTCTGAATTTCCTTGGATGTCTTATAAATTTACTGTCATACACCAGTACTAAATCACCTGGCTTAAATGCCTTCTTCTTGATGTGTCTGTCATGATAGACCTTCTCTCTTTCCTTCTATACCTGCTAATGGAATCCTACCATAAATATGTCTTATTCTAGTTCAACCAGCTAGGCAAGCCTCTCACAAACAATGCTAGTATCATCCATGTTTGTAAATGTAGCAATTCTTAAGCTTGGTACCAAGTACTCCATTGAGACAACAATTTTGATACCATAAAACAACTTGAAAGGGGTTTGCGTTGTTAATTTCTTACAAGTGGTTCTATAAGCCCAGAGTATTGCAGGTACTCTTAAATCCCAGTCATCCCTATTCACACTGCAAATCTTTGTCAATGTTGTCTCCAAGATTTTGTTAAATTCTTCAACCATTCTGTTTGCTTATGGATGGTAAGGTGTACTCTTCTGATGGTGGAATGAAAATTCTTTAGTCAGGGCTTCAACTGTCTTATTGATGAAATGAGTAATTTGATCACTCATAAGGGTCTTAGGGAATCCAAACTTGGTTATTATGTCATCAAATATAAAACGTGTGGTTGTAGTTTCACTACAGTCCTTGACTTCTCTTGCTTCGGCCCATCTAGTTAGGTATTTTTTCGCAGTGATAATATACCTTGCTCCTGTGCGCTTTCCTGGTGGGTTTATAGGTCCCACGAAGTCAATGGCCCATTTTTCAAATCCTTGTAGGGTCATTTGTGGTGCTAGCGGCATTTCGTCTCTTCTGGATGGTTTTCCAATTCTCTGGCATACATCACAGGCTATGGTATACTCTTTAGCATCTTTGTGTAAAGTAGGCCACCAAAGGCCAGCTCGTAGAACCTTCTGCGCAGTTGCTTTGCCTGCGTAATGTCCTCCTGCGAGGCCTTCATGAGCTTTTGTGAGGATCAGTGGGCACTCTGCCTCCATCACACATCTTCTTGGTATCTCATTAGGTCCCATCTTATATATCTAACCAACTATTAGTGAAAAGTCTGCAGCGCGCACTACTAGTTGTTTCTTCTGGGAAATTGTATACTCACTTGGAGCCATTCCTGTTGATAGGAATTTGAATATGTCTGTGAAGTGATCATCCATCTTCCTGATGGCGAGAAACTGTGCATCTGGTAGTGTATCCTCCAGACTGGTGGGTTCTTCACCATGTTCCAACCGCAATAGGTGGTCACGTCCCTTCTTCATTCTTCCTGGCTTAACTATGATCTCAAAGTCATATTCTTGAAACAGGAGAAGCCATCTGCATATTCTCCCCCCCAACACTGGCTTGTTGACCAGATATTTCAACGCAGAGTGATCAATAAACATTTTAAAGTGTCCTCCTAGTAAGTAATGGTGGAATTTTTGCAGCGCGTACACCATGGCTAATCCTTCTCTCTCTGTAGTAGTGTACTTGATTTCAGCTGTAGATATCTTTCTGCTGGAAAATGCTAATGGATGATCAATGCCCCCTTCTCCAGGTTGTGCTAGTACTGCTCCTAATGCAATGGAAGATGCATCAACATGCACATGAAATTCTTGGCTCCAATCTGGAAAGACCAGAATAGGCACAGTCATCATCTTTTGTTTCATTATATTGAAGATCTGTTGGCATTCTTCTATCCAACCAAACTAACAGTCTTTCTTTAATAACTTCTCCATTGGTGCAGTAATTTGAGCATATACTTTAATAAATTTCTTGTAATAGTCAGTATGTCCTGGCGCAGTGTGTAGTTGTTTGACTTAGGTAGGAGGTGGCAAATCAACTATAATCGCAATTTCGGATGGGTCCACCAACAATCCTTGCTTGCATATGATATGACCTAATAATACTCCAAATGGTGAGAAGGAGATGCACTTCTTCAAATTCAAATCAATTTGACATTGCCTGCATTTATCCAACATTAGCCTTAGACATTCAACATGATTTCTCAACAAACTAAAAACAGTCTAGTCATCAAAATAGGCTTCTAAAAATTTATGAAAAAATTCTTTGAACGCTTCGACCACCACCCTAGAAAACATGGCTGGGCCATTCTTTAGTCCGTAGGATCCCCATTCTGTGGAAAATGTGGTCTTGTGGTGGTCCTCCTTGGAAATATGGATCTGATGGTATCCTGAAAACCCGTCTATAAAAGAATATACCTCCTGGCCTCCCACATTGTCTAATACTTCATCTGTAAATAATGTAGGGAAGGGGTCATGAAAACAGGCATCGTTCAACTTTCTGAGGTCCACACATATTCTGATATCACCTGTCTTCTTGTCTTGTACTACCATAGTGTTGATCCACTCTGTCTCTTTGACAGGTTCAATAATCCCTGCTTCCAACATCTTGTCGAGCTCAATCTTCACTTTTTCCTTATATTTCAGGTTTAATCTTTAGGGTCTTTACTTGACTATTTTTGCACCTAGTTTCAAAGGTATTCTCATTTCTCCCATAATTCCTTTGATACCCTTCATACCAGTGAACTTGGTCGTAAATAAGTCCTGATACTCATGCAATAATTCTGTAATTTTGTCGATGGTAGCAACATCCCAGTAATCTCCGACATTGGCAAGCTTCGGTGTCTCCTCTGTCCCAACATTAACTTTATTTATCTTGATCGGTTGTCCAATGAATAGTAGTTAAACTCCTGGTCCTTCCACATCCTTGTGGCCTTCTGTCTCATCAATGTTTACCTTCCTCGGATCATCATCTTCATCGGCATTAATTTTGTAACATCCTTGTAGTTTCTGGAATGGCATAGTCCATTTGTCCTCTTCTTTCTCCAAAGGGAGGCTAGATGACTCTTTAAATGCTTTCTGCCTCACAATATTTAATGCTTGATCTACTGAGGGAAATTCACTTTTAAATAAAAAGGTGGTTACAAAATTCTGAAGCATACCGTCCCAATCGGTGGGTGATAAGGTACTAGTTAATAGGGGTCGTGTCTAGCGTGTTAGTGAATTTGTGTACCCATTTTTCTCGAGGAATTTCACTCCAGGCCTCTTCGCAGCTTCGTACATGGTCCTTTGGGCAGATTCAACCTGTGTACCTCACTTCGTAGCTTCCTACTTGTGCTGAAAACCGCGCGATCATCAAGGTTGGGTAATGTGTCCAGCCTATGATATTGCTTTTATGTGTCCCCCACCATCTTGTTGGTGTAGCTTTCAGAGCCCCGTTCATATCCAACAACCTCTGTTGTGCTGGTACAATTGTTTCAAAGTCCATCAAGAAGGATTCTAAAGGATTCAGATCATCAAAGGTAGGTAAGTTACTTGTTGTTGTACCAATCCAACGAACTTATTTGGTCAATTGAGCACATCTCCTTGTGGATACTTCATACATATAGTTCTGTCAGTTCTCCAGTGCTTCTTATGAATCTGATAAACACACATTGTCACTTCGCCAGCTTGGATTCCCGTCGGCAGTAGGGTTAATGTAATCCTATTGTCTGGCTGTTAATTTATATATTTTTTCCATCTCATATGCATAGTATTATTCTCTGATGGACCTTCATCTGGATATAAGGGTGCAATGACCCTAAGGCTATCTCCTTCAAATTTCATGGGTCTTTTCTTTAAATCGACCACAGTAGAATTGTTGAAGGCCCAATCAATTCCTAGTAATGCAGGGTAAGGGCAACTATCATCAACAATTTCAATTACCTCAAAGTTTGCAAAGGTTCTAACTCCGTCGATGTCTACAGGGAAATTCTCCAATCGTCCAAATGGACTGACAGCTTGCTGATTAGCCATAGAAATCCTGATAGGAGAATATATCAGCATTTTTTTTTCCATCAATGCCCAAGTTTGCTTCGTCCTGACATTGAACTCTGACCCTAAGTCGAGGACCACATAGTGTATATCATATTCTCCTATTTGAGCATTCAAATGTAATTCTTTGTTTGTTATTCTCTTCTTACCAATCTGGTGTACTTCCCTGTTCAGCAAGGGGTCTACCTTTCTTAGCTCATACTGCTTGATTACGTTTTGTAACTCTTGTACATATTTCTCATCATGAATTAATTTAAGACGAGTGTACAGAAAGTCGATGAGCATACTTACTTATTTTCCTTCTTTATGCGTAGCCGATTGATCAAATGCTTGAGGAATTTCATACTCTTTTACTTCTAGTTGCGTTCTTGATGAGGATCCTTGGTTCCTCTTGAACTCCTGTCTTGCTTCCTCAAAGATTCGTCTTTCTTTCTTTGCATCAAAAGCCTGAGTCTTCTCCTCATCTTTCCTGATACTTGACTCTTCTGCAATCTTTCTTTGGGTTTCTCTATCCTCTCCTGTAGCAGTGCCTCCTTGAGTAATGACAGTGACACTAGGTCCTTGTGGGTTTTGTTGGGGTCCTTGTCTTTCCTGAACCTTAGCCAATAGCACAAGGCATTCTTCTATGACATGCTCAAAAGAGTTACAATAAATGCAGGTTGTGTAAGGGTTCTGACAATCCCTTGCTAAGTGTCCTAGCTGCGCACAGTTATAACAGATTATTTGTCCTCATCCTCGACCCATACCTCCTCCTCATCCTTGTCCTTTGTATCCATCGTGAGGAGTGAGGTTTCCTCTCCCTAGAGAGTTATACTGCAGAGTATTTCCTTCTTGTTGTACTTTGCCTTGAATCTTGTATATGTCTCTTGACCTCTCATGCATGAGTTCGTAAGCTCTAAAATCTCTATCATCGTGCCCTACTAATTTACAGAATGTGCAGTACAAGTTTGTGGGTGTCTGAACACACTTCTTCAAGTAATAACACTCACCTAGGTGATGTTTATTTCTTCACACATCACACCAGGGCAGGTTAACTTTCTTCAAGGGTCTCGACACTCCTGAGGCCAAATACTCATGGAATAAGGGACAATGTTCCTTATCATGACCTTCTGATCTACATCTCACACAACAGGCATCTTCCCTTTTGTATTTTCCCTTATTTTTCTTCATATCCTCGACCTGTAAAGACAAACTGGTTAGTTGACTCAAGATCTGGCTCATGCCCGAGCTCGATTCTCCCATAGGTGTTGATTCAAGATTCATGGCGATTTCCAAAGATTCTGCCTACGATGCAATATTCTGCTACATCAGAGGGACTCTGAAGTGTGTTAATAGCATAGTGATGAACCATTATTTGTTATGTTCATCGGGTATCTGAAAAGTTAATCGGCCTGTTAGGGTATTGAATCTCTGGTCGAATTCCCAAACAGGTTCTGCTACCTTTTGTTTGATTTCTTTTAGCTCTGTAATACATTGTGACTCTGACTTAGGTTTCTTAAACTCTGCAATCAGTGCATTCTTGATCTCATTCAATGGCTTAGGTTGTGCTAGTCCTTGGACAAGTTTCATGTACCAACTCGGTGCGCGTTCCCTTAGCGTAGTGCTAAATTGGGTTCTCTTGATGGCTTCGTCGGTGATACTTTTAATATTCCATACGGCTTCACACAGAAACCAATGCTAATCTGGATCTTCATATCCATCTCCTCTAAAGATAGGGAGCCTCATTTCATCTACAATAGAGAAAACTAGGCTTCTTGTCTGAGTAGATGTTAAGCTACCAGTAACAGTGCTCTGAGGACTCTGGTGGTTCTGACTATTATGACCGCTAAGTATTGTTGAGACAATAGGAAGATTAATGTTACTTACTTTAGTAGTCCATGCAGTTCTTGAGGTTTCTAGCTCGCTTTTCAAAGTTCTTCAGCTTCCCCTTCTTCTATTCTGGTGGGCTCTGAATGTTCTTCATCGGTTAGATCTACCTCTTCTCCTCTGTAGAAACCCTCTCCTCCGCAGTTCTGCTTAAACAAGTTCTCAAGGTGAACCCCTCGATATACTTTCCCACTGCGTGTATGTCCTGCTTCTATGTCACTGTCACTGTCTGAAATCTTGAACAATAGCCTTTTCAGGTCTGGCCAATCTACTATATCTTCAAGATGTGGTTTTCATGCAAGAGAATCTTGACTCTTAGCTTCATAAAGTGCAAAAATTTTCCTCTAGATCCTTTGAAAAAGTATATCTCGGCTTGGCTATACGATTATGTTCTGTCAAAAACAAACTCGGTGATATACCCTCTAATGGTACTATCAAACCAATGATCTACTGCTCTACATACAACGTTGTCAACTCTCTTGACCTTCTGGATCAGTGTCGACGTCCAAACCACATGAGGTCTAGATCTAATCGCGCACTGGGTATTGACTAACCTATCCAACCATTCAAACAACTCTTGGTGGATTCCCCCAAAGAAGATCTCGTGAATGTTGGTGAAGATGTCTCTTTGTAGCCAATATTCAGTACTCAGTTTACGGTTCTTGTTCTGGGCTTTAGCGAAGTCCCTCTCTTGATCCTCTATCCACTTTTGAATCTCAATATTTGATAGGAACCACCTTGACATTCCCTTAAATAGATTCATGTCCCGGCAATAGAACGATTTGTTGGCACAGGGGCAGACCCAGGGTTCAACGCTTCAACAACGCACCAACAAACCCCTAACTACTGGCCCTTTCGGCAACACCTGCGAAGTAGATGAAGTCTCACCCGAAGCATCTAAGAGGGGGGTTGCAGGAAGGAGATGTCTACAACCAAGGGAATATCAAGTGGAACTAATACAACAATAATGTAGCATATATATATCTTTGATCAGCTAAATCTACTCTGCCCAGCTATACATCTTATCTAACACAATAATGCAAATAAAAATATAACAATGTCAAAGATCCAGACATCAATCACACATACAACACAAAATATGCGTGGTTCACCCTCTTTCTAGGGCTACGTCCACATAACTGTGCTTATGATATTTTAAGGTAAAGCTTATAGTTCTGATCTGCGCTCTTAGTCAACAAATCTTCTCTCTTCTTCTCTTTGTCTCCTACCTTCCTGCGCACCCAGCTGTAGGACTTGATCTTCACACCCAACTGAAGATCTTACAATACCAGAAGGCTCTCACTCTCAACACTCCTCTCTCTCACAGTACAATAATCTCTCAGACAACAATCAATATCTATACCCAACACTAGTACTTCCCTGACCTAGGTCCTCTCGACCTCTATTTATACATTATAGTCCCTCACCGATAGCCTTAGGTCGAAACCTAGGTGTCAAAACCCTAATTACCCAAAACCCTAGGTCAGCTTGACCTGCCTTTTCAGGACTTTGCCAGCCTGTCTTTCCTCCCTTCTCACATGGTTCTCCAAAGCATCCAATGGTGGCTTTCTCTTCTTGCTGGGTTGTCTACGATTATTTTCTCTTGTTGATCTGTCATCCTTGATCTCCTCATTCAACGACTTTATTTTCCATATTTCGCTCCATTTTTTCTTCTCTTTTGCTTACTTTGACCCAGTGACAGTTGTTGGAGCCACCCTTGTTTTTCACCTCGCTCAATTTTCAATTTTTGATACTCGGTTCTAATTTTCATCCAAGGCATTAACTAGGATTAAACCTTCAACCCATGATTAGACATCGTCGGGGTTTCGTGCCTCGGCATCCGTCAGACTTGAGTTTTTTTTCTTGCAGCCCCGATAGCCGAGAACACGATGACTTTGTGATAACCTTGGTCAGAGACTAAGGATAAAAAACTAACCATGGTTAATTTTTGGTTCTCGGAACTTCGTCACGCGCTACTTTATTTCATCGAGTTAAGGTGTCCAAAACTCCGATTCACGAAGATGCGACATAATTATAGAGAGATTAATTAGTCGCCTAATCTAAGAATTCCTTCTCTTAATTCGAGCCTTAATTATCGCGACTCGGCATACCATTCTCCCAAAAGTTTGTCTTCGAATTCCCAAGTCGCGATATGGCGATTAGGTTAAGTTATATAATTAAGAAATGCGCCAAATCACAGTTATTATTAATTAAGGTAAAACCGGCACTCGCAGCCTCGCGAGTTGAATAGTCAAAGTGTGAAAAGGAAATTCACGATACAGTGAAAGACGAGAAAATTCTTTAAGTCGTTAAGATTTGAAATTCTAAAAAAATGAAATTAAGCGAGATACGTCCCGCGTATCGAGGTTGGCACACTTCACGAGGGATTTACTTGCTCTCCATAACCCGATTTCCTGTCAAGCCGTCGAACATTGATGACATTAATGAAGAATTAGGGTAAATCCACCAATAAATAAGATCGGATTTATACATTAAATTTGGTTTTATTTGCAATTTGACAGACTTATTTCAAAAGGTACAGAGTTTTCAAATATATACGAGAGTTTCATTATTTTTAAACATTTCTCATAAGCGCACAGAGCTCACCTTTCTCCGAGAGAACTCATTTCCGCATGTATACACAGGTCTATTGTAGAACAGCGAAAAAGCAAGCGTCAGCCATGGCTCCAAGGAGAGCAGCGAAAGCGAATGTCGAGGTTGCAGCGCAGGGTCCAGACAACGTCTCAGATACTTTGCCTCGGATTGGCGGCTCAGTACCCACCTGGTCATTTATTTCAGACATTTTGCAGTCCGAGTTGGTAAACTACTCAGACTCAGATGACGATGACAATGATATTGTAAAGGACGACCTGAACACTAAGTACAAGACAATTGTTCAATCGAGAATGCACTTGGTTGCAACCAGAACTCGGTTGCTCCCATACTACGACATGATCCGATGGGCATTGGATCACATTGACCTACCAACCAGAACTATCATAAATGACCAGCGGACCACGGTCGGGACTTTCATACTAGAGCATATCCAATCAATGTATAAGCTACCAGCGACTTCTGAATATATATATGGCAATGAATTCCTGGAGGAATTCAAAAAGAAGGAGTGCGAAGAATATGATAAAACCATGCCTGGTTTGATAAAAGATTGGGTTTCGCGCTCCGCGACATTCAGAGC
>ML808251.1:108417-122165 GCA_009831015.1 Picea engelmannii
TTATCCATGATGTTCAATTTGTGCATAATAGATTCTTGTTGGTTGGCCTTTTGTTTGACTACTTGGGCAATGAATGCCTTGTTCATCTAGTATAATTCTATAAGCTGAAAAATCTTATGTCTGATTCCTCAAGAAACCTGATTCAAGAATACATTACTTGAATTTTTCCTCAAGTTCTTCTCTAGTGACATGTTGCCTCTTCCTCTTGAAAACATCCTACATTCTATCCATCTCATGTTTAGTCACCTCGAAAAATCGACATTGGAAATTAGAAGCTTCCTTTACAACATCAAGTTGAGCTTAGGTAACATGTCGAGTTGAAGTATGAGTAGGCGGGGTCACCTAGGGGATGCCTCTACTGGCACCCCTCTTACTGCTAGAATGGATAGCCCCTTTGGAATTAGAACTCATGGTTAAGGGTGACTACCCCGAGCAAGAAGGATAAACCAAGTTGACCTAGGAAGCGGGAAAAAAATAAAGGTGAGGGTTTGGGAGAGGATAACAACCAAGAATGAAACATGTGAGCTACCTTCTAGGAACGAGATAATCCTACCTTTCCAGAAAATGTTCTAACCTTGTACCAAGATGAACTTGATACTCCAGAGAGTGAAACAGACGAATATATCACCCACACAACCACATTCCTTACCACCCCTGAGACTCCTTTCCCAATTTTGAAACTGATATGATCCAAGATAACAAGCAGAACAATCAAAAAAGAGCAAACCAACAATATGGAAATCAGGACAAAGTGGTGGTTGCAAGATTCACCCACCGACAATATATAAATCCCGATGCTCCCAACCAAAATATTTAATACAAAAATAGACCAAACCCCTTGTGCAACCGAATAATGCATCAAACTAAGACCAAAAAATTGAAAAAAACAAAATGGGGGACTAACCAAGAGTGTTGCACTGCACTTCCACTTCCCAATTCCAGGTGTGAATTCGACTAGCCACGATCTAGATTACACCCCCTCTTCCACCACCATGACTATCTGTAGACCATTAACGTTAGTTATAATACTAGAGAGTGCAAGTCACATCATGATAATCCTTTCTTCCATTATATGATAACCATCAAACTTATAATTTCCTTTTGGACAACAAGAGAAATCCATAAAATCCCTTATACCCTCCATGTGATCACCACAAACCAAGTTATCAATACAGTGAGTGACTTCCCACAACCTCCTTCGACCATGCGGGAGTAGTCACAATCCCCCTTGGACACACCCCATCTGGGAACATGTTTCCATCCTTGTTGATTTTGAGGTATTTTTTTTYGAGTTGGTTAAACTCTAGTRACTCCTAAGGTGACATTATTTCCTAATTATCCAATGTTACTCCTTCATTTTCTAGATAATATACAAAKTCGTTGGCCTTTCCACAGACATGAGAGGGATTGATGTTGGAGATAGAGTGAGTTAGAGCGGCTATTTTCATGAACCTGACCAAGAGTCTCCAATTTTGTGATACTATATCTGGGTTGGTGCCCCMMAGTATTTTGGAAAGAGATTGGATTATCACTGATGAATCCCCTTCCACAATGAGGTTATTGTAGCCAAGTCGATGAGACACATGCAGTCCCTTCACCAAGATATCAAGTTCCTCTACATTATTGGTGATGTTACCCAACTAGACAATGAAAATTAAGAGAATGGCACATGTGTCATCTTTGACATCCTCTCCTTCCCTAGCGATACTGAGATTACCTTTAGCTACTCCATTGAAATTTATTTTGACAAATCCCTTGAGTGGCCTAGTCTAAATATCTAGAGAGAGATGTTGAGAAATGGGATTATACCCGATAGAAGAGAGTGAGATTTGTTCAAATTTCCAATCAACAAATATGATTTTATTTGACTCATGTTGGTCCTTAGCCTCCTTGAGGAAAGGATAAACACTGGTGGATTCTTGGATATGGTTTGAATGTTATGCCATGTGTCTTATGTGCTCCTGTATCATTTTTAAAATATTTTTTTATTGAGTTCTTTCCAAACTAACCATAACAGGAATTATGGAAAGAGATTCTAGGCTCTGCTTAAAACTAGGTTGTTGTGAGGAGGTTGTCTCCACCTCTCCAACATTTGAACAATGTTTTCTCTAATGTGATCTAATTGTTTAAAGATAAAAATATATCTATCCTAGATTTCTAACACCTCTACACACCCATCAAAGAGGTTCTCTACCATTCCTTCCTCTACCTTGCACAAGTAGAAAATAGAAGGTCTTTCAAAACCTCTTTTTATGAGACTGTCCCAAGTTAGTGTAATTCTTCGTGCTAGAGGCTAGAGAAAATTGCATACATTGGGCCAGAGTATTGTTTTCCAAATTTTATGCTAGATGCCTCCTATGTCCTGGTGATTGTGCTTTTCTTCTAAGTGGTATTCTTTGTTGACTAAAAAATTACCTTCTCCTTGTGAGTCCTAATGTAATATGTCCTCGCCGAATTGGAAAATTATTCTTCTTATACTCAAACAATCCTACAGACCTGTCCTTTCCTCCTTTGTTGTCTCTTTTGGCCAATATGCCCGTAATTTGTTGGGTTGTTATATTCTTTGCAGTGAAAGTGTAGTCGAGGTGGCTCGACTAATAGTCGAAGTCAAAAGAATTGACAATAAGACAAAGGTAAAGGTCATTCGACCAGGTAAAGTCGAAGTTGAAGGAATTGATAAAAATTCGAAGGTCAAGGTGGTTCGAATACGTAAATTTGAAGTTGAAGACATCGAAAAAAATTCGAAGAGGTCAACCGACAAGAGGTCGACAGGCGGGTGTGTGGCAACCGATTGAAGACAGAATGAAGGCCGACTGGTAGTCGACTATAACAGAATCCTGATATTCATGGAATTTGTAGCCAATGATCCATGTGGATTTGTAACTGTCTTTGGGTGCCTTTTCTTTAGGTTGTTTCCTACTATAAAACCTATAAAGAAGGTGTGTTTCAAAGTTGCAAAGGCTAATTAAAAAAATAGTAAACCAATAATCGTAGAGGTTGTTGGTCATGCATATGTAGGTGGAATTGGCTACAAGGTTGTTCTTGTGTAAAGGAAGAAGGTATGATGTCGATTGTGTCTTAGGTGTGGACCAAGTTTAGGCATGTAACCTTTTGTTTTGAATGAATAAAAAAATAAGAGAGAAGAACACTCATGGAATGATGGTTTTTTCGGTTTGATTTTCCAAGGTAAAATATATGTGTACTGTGTGTTTTCTTTGTCATTTAATTTCTAGTTTTAATATTTCTTCCTCTCTTCTACTAGGTTTATCATGTAAGTATTCTTCATTTCCTAACATGTGGTATCAGAGCTTGGTTTAACAACCTTGGATCTGAGCCAAACCCTAGGTTTAGCAAGAGTCACAAGTCATAAATTGATCCAGATTATTTTTAGAACGAAATGAAAGTAGATATATTACAATGAAGTGCACATAAATATTACCAGAAACATAGAAATACATTAATACATGATTTATATTAATGAAATAAATGTACAGAGACTGTAAAAGTACAAAGTCAAGACTCACTAGAATGGTGGAAGCTTATCTCTGAGAAGATATGTGAAGTCTACACTCTATTAAGTACCTATACCATATCTACAAATATACTTCAATAAGACCAAGAATAAACCATAAATCATTCACCATAACATGAACAAAAGAAATATCCAAAACCATTGAGGCAGGGTAACACCATATATTAATCCTTGTGGAAGGATAAAACTCCTCAAGCAATCCTTGCTTGTACAATCACAATATTCTTCACTATGCTTCATTACATTGCTTACACTTCTTTATATAGCTCTCTCTATCTCCTAGGAACCTTCTAGAGAGCCTTCTCACATTTATTACATCCAACTACCATAGTGGACCTAGTCCACCTTACATTGAATGACCACATTCTCATGTATTAAATGACTTCCACTAATAATACATAACCACATTCCCATTGGGTACCTCCCTAGGTACCCCATATTACCTCCCTAGGTATACTACATTCCATCCCCCTTCACATGTTTCGTCCTCGAAACATGAGAAGAAATCATACAATATGACTGGCTAAGCAATGTAGCCAACGAGTACCGAGTACAACCATCCATCCTAATGGAAGATGAACATGATGTCTAATTGTTGCCTTGCCACCCTGATTTTTCTCTGCATCATGTCGAGGTTCCCATGGGATTGTTTCTGTAGCCTGACCTCTTCCCATAGTGTTGGTATTCCTCCATGCACCTCTTGATCGGTTTCATGTCTGGTGCCTTGCTGGTGCATAAATGTGTTGATGCACACGCCTATGCCTCGATGATTGTTGTGTCTCTATATGATGTAGATGGCGATATACAACAACTGTAGGAATTTGTTCTTTTTTCTTCAAATCTGCAACACTTTGTGCCTTTGAGTCAATGACCTCCTTAGCTTCTTGGTTATGTCCTTCTTGTAGTTTTGCTTCATCTCCTTATGTAGACTCTGCCTCTGATTCAACGTCAAACTCGGCAATAACTTCTTTGCTAGCTTCCATGGGCCCATCTTTCTTACTAAGAGACACATCCTGCAATGTCATTTTCTTTTTCTTGTACCACAACTTCAAAAACTTCTTTTACACATTAATATTAATGGTACCCATTGATTCTATCCAAGGATATCCCAAAACAATATCCACTTCATCCATATCCATAGCATAAAAATCTGAATGCAACACATATTTATACATGGTAATCTTCAAATCTTTAAAAATTTAAACATTTTCACCCTCAACCTGTTTGCTTTGAATATTTTTTATTGGAACTTGCAATCTATTAACCAACTGAACATTGATAAAATTATGCATGCAACTAGGGTTAATAGAAACAATGACATTTTCTTGATGAATACAACCATGAACCTGTAATATAGATTTGTCACATGAAAATAAACTCTTGGTGATGTCTTTACCATTACTCTTTGTATGAGACCACTTGTCTAAAAGTAATTTTTCAATTGCTTCCTCAGAAAGTGACATCCACTCAGAATGGTGAAATGATTTCCACCATTTGAGAGCATCACCTTTGAAGCCCCAGTCTACAAAAGATTTCCACTGCCCTTTCCATTCTGACTTGTGGTACTTTAATAAGTCTTAAATACTAGGACCATCATATTTTCCTATAAAAAGCATCATGCTTGGAAAAAATATTCAACAAAAACTAGGGTTCAAAAATAAATTACGGCAGAAAATTGCAGCTTTTTCCAGGAAAACCCTGAAAAATTACTGAATTTAAAATGCTCATAACTTCACTTCCAAAGCTCCAATTCAAACGATTTGTTTTTTGAAATTGGGTGAAATTGTGAGAGGAGCTCAGATCTGTAATTTGTTTGGGCAAATTTAGCATCCCACTGCTTCATAAATAAATAAAAAATCGCTCTGTCGTCCACAGAAAAAACCCTGAAAAATTGCAGATTTTAAAACTTCAATATATTGACTTCCCGAACTCCGTTTTGGACGATTTTGTTTTTCAACTTGGGTGTTTTTCTGAGAGGAAATCAAATCTACAACTTTTTTTCTACAAATTTTTCATATAAATATATCGAAATTTTCTGGAATGTCGTGGCCCTCTTTTTTCTTCTCCGAAAAAAAATCTACAAAAATAAAAAATATTTGCCCACAATGTCTGCCAAGGAAAGTGCTCTGATACCACTTGTTAAGTACCTATACCAGATCTGAAAAAATACTTCAATAAAACCAAGAATAAACCATAAACCATTCACCATAACATGAACATAAGAAATATCCAAAACCCTTGAGGTAGGGTAACACCATATATTAATCCTTATGGGAGGATAAAACTCCTCAAACAATCATTACTTGTAAAATCACAATATTCTTCACTATGCTTCATTACATTGCTTACACTTATTTATATATCTCTCTCTATCTCCTAGGAACCTTCTAGAGAGTCTTCTCACATTTATTACATCCAACTACCATAGTGGACCTTTATTAATACAGTGGACCTAGTCCACCTTACATTGAATGACCACATTCTCATATATTAAATGACTTTCACCAATAATTACGCCGAAAGGCGTACACCTATTGGAAATGTGCACAATTAATGGTCTTTTAATCTATAATATTAATTTGATGGCTAGCAATTGAATATGTTGGCATATTCTTGGTCGTCCTCCTAAATCAATGAATCAAATTAACTCTTTATAACTTCCTTGCATTTATTAATACATCTGTTAACCTATTTACTTTTTCACATTTACCTAATCATATTAAGAAATCATTGTAACTCTATGTGATTGCCACATTTAGATGATTAACAATGATTAATATCTCTGGAAGCCACGTTTGGATGATTATCAAGCACTACCTCTACCTCATTACCATCGATTTCACGTATCATATTGGGGGCAAACGTTTAATTTTTACGGAGTGTGATCGAATGCCATGTTTGGCATGCATCAATCATATCTGCAATACAACTATGAACCAAACGAACCACGTGTCAATGGTAATGAGGATGTCAGCCATCCTAAAATGAAATCTTCTTTCTAGCTTGTAATCAACGAAACGATTCAGTACTCCAAGGTCAATCTTGAAAACCTGATGTTGTCGCTGCCCCAGACGATAAAAATAATCACAAACAATTACCATACACACTGCCCCGAACGATAAAAA
The DNA here is from genome assembly GCA_009831015.1 of Picea engelmannii. Taxonomy (NCBI): domain Eukaryota; kingdom Viridiplantae; phylum Streptophyta; class Pinopsida; order Pinales; family Pinaceae; genus Picea; species Picea engelmannii. The sequence continues at coordinate 115,075 of ML808251.1, forward strand.
GAATCACAAACGATTACCATACACATTCCCAGCTAATAAAAGGAATCAACAACATAAAGAAATCTGATTTTTTGATCCGATCACTCATCACTTTAACAATATGAGTTTTTGTGTATGTCAATTTTCAAATCGCGTTATTGAAGTACAAGTTATTAATATTGATCACATTCAAGTTTTCCTTCAGTTAATGATTGCATGGAGGTCGATAGAGGCTGCAAACAGAGATATTCAGGCAGAGATTTGACACCACTGATATTGAACTGGTTGGTTGCACCGATCGACAAAATTTGTCCATTATTTCCAGTTTATGGATCTTTAGGATGATTGCATTATATGCAGAGATTTCATTATCAACAACGATTTGGGGGTTTATCAGGGACATCGGTGTTGTAATAATTGCCAGAGTAGACGACGACCACTTGTCTCCAGTCGTATTATTCAACCAACACTGCAATGACATCGATTTGGACGGCCTCGCCGTGAGGAAAACAAATGAAATATGTGTAACAATGGAAAGCTTCATGCAGAAAGCGAAACACGCAGAGAAACAAACCACGGAATTATGGGATGTGGTAGGGTTTAATATGTAGAGGAAGGGTTGAAAATCAAGTGCCAGGGTTGAAAATCAACCGGACAAAAATCCAATAGGTCTTATGCTCTGATAGGTTACCGACAGAGTATGAAGGGCTAAACAGAACCCCCCCTCAAAAACACCTCCGTAGATTTAGGATTTTGTCTTGTGGAATATTAATTAATTCTTTCTAATTGTGTGGAATATTAATTAATTCTTTGGAATGGTGGAGTAGATGTAATATTTTGTCTCGATTTTACAACAATGAAACACATATTTTTAAATGTTGCATGACTTCGACATCAATATATTTACAAATCCTACAAATTGTAAATTGAGGACTAACATGGAGAGGATGATGACCTAAGGGTTTGGAAGGCGGTTTAATGAAAACATTGATTAAGTCTGGAAAGGGATATAGAAAATACAAATTCGTTTTTCACAGCTTGATTGATATGCAAAGCAAGTTAATGTTGGGGCTCAACTTCTTTCTTCTCTGCCATTTTTTTAGGATTCCAATTATTCTACAAGACTAGTGCATTTTGATGATGAGTGTCTTTTCTGAATATTAGATGTGCAATCTCTTAGTGGATTTGAAGGAAAAACTGAGATGAATATTGGATGTGCAACCTGTTAGAGGATTTGAAAGCAAAACTGAAAAGAAAATTTTATTAGGTTAACTTATTCAAGTTGAGCACATGACTTGAATTCCTTTGAGGGCTTCATCTATGGTAAATTCATTTATTTCCTCTGTTAGCACAACCATAATGAACGAGATAACATATTTTATTTTCAAACCCTAATTAGGGTTTATGCTGAAATTAAGGTTTGTAAATTAAATATGTCTTTCGGGGTTCATCGGCCACAATTATGTGGCTGTGCTAGTACAATTATGTGGTTGTGCTAGTACATTTTAACACATTTTAAAAATTATAAGTAATGTAAATCAAGCATTCAATCCAAGAATCTTGCCAACAATCAACAACCTCCTGCAATTTCCAAAAAATATATATAAATCCATCCCTCAAGCTTTGAATTCCACGACCTTTTTCATTAAGGTTGGATTGATCGATAAATAAAGAAGATAATTGTTGGGCACCTATCACCCACCAGTTTGTACAACCTAATGATGAGATTTTCTTCTTCCTTTGTTCATATATGTACTCCTCGTTCTCCTCTCCTCTCTGGATTTAAAAAAAAATAACAATTACATTGTGTATCTTGTTAGAGCCAAATTCACAAGGATAAGAAAAAGTGACCCCTCAATTCCATCTTTCTCATTTATCAAAACAATAAATTTCATCGTTTGAAATTTTTTTATTTTCTACTCACATTGTGATTGAACTCCTCCATTTGGAGATTTTTTATTATGCCATGCCTACTCTAAAATTTTGTACATTCCATACAACTTCACTAATATTAATATTTATTACAGCCACATCATTATGGTAATTCTTATCCCAAAAAAATCAATCTTACATGATGCCATGAGTTTATGTTCATTTGTTTTGTCATTGGGTATCTATAATGTGTTGATTCTATACTTGAATTGTCATTCACATTTCAATATATTTATGTATTATACATTTTACTGGTATGTACTTAAAATAAATAGACAGTTACTATTTCTTGAATATTTTAAGTAACTGTTTTTTGGTAAGCTAACTATATTTATATTAATATGGCACAACACATATTACAAGTAGCATTGGCTTGCCACCTGGAAAACCAAAACCACAACAGTAGTTCATTGTTATAGTTTTCTTGTCAAAACAATACTTGGAGTACCTCAAAAAGACTACAAACTCACAGAATAGAGTCTATCCTAAGAGAAACAAAAAGAGAAGCATTGACTACTTGGGCAATGAATGCCTTGTTCATCTAGGATAATTCTATAAGCTGAAAAATCTTATATCTTGATTCCTCAAGAATCCATTTCTTGAATTTTGCCTCAAGTTCTTCTCTAGTGACCTGTTGCCTCTTCCTCTTGAAAACATCCTACGTTCTATCCATCTCATGTTTAGTCACCTCAGAAAATCGACATTGGAAATTAGAAGCTTCCTTTACAACATCAAGTTGAGCTTAGGTAACATCTCGAGTTGAAGTATGAGTAGGTGGGGTCACCTAGGGGATGCCTCTATTGGCACCCCTCTTACTGTTGGAATGGATATCCCCTTTGGAATTAGAACTCATGGTTAAGGGTGACTACACCGATAAAGAAGGATAAACTAGGTTGACCTAGGAAGTAGGAAACAAATAAAGGTGAGGGTCTGGGAGAGGATAACAACCAAGAATGAAACATGTGAGCTACCTTCTAGGAAGGAGATAATCCTACCTTTCCATAAAATGTTCTAACCTTGTACCAGGATGAACTTGATACTCTAGAGAGTGAAACAGAGGAATATATCACCCACACAACCACATTCCTTACCACCCTCGAGACTCCTTTACAAAATTTGAAACTAATATGATCCAAGATAAGAAGCAGAACAATCACAAAAGAGCAGACCAGCAAGATGGAAAGGATCACAAAGCGATGGTTTGCAAGAGTCACCCACCAAAAATATCTAGATCTCGATGCGCCCAACCAAAATATTTAATCCAAAAATAGACCAAACCCCTTCTGCAACCGAATAATGCATCAAACTGGGGGACTAACCAAGAGTGTTTCACTGCACTTCTACTTCCCAATTCCAGGTGTGAATTCGACTATCCACGATCTAGATTATACCCACTCTTCCACCACCATGATTATCTGTAGACCATTAACATTGGTTATAATACTAGAGAGTGCAAGTCACATCATGATAACACTTTCTTCCATTATATGATAACCATCAAACTTGTAATTTCCTTTTGGACAACAAGAGAAATCCATAAAATCCCTTATACCCTCCCTGTGACCACCACAAACCAAGTTTCCATTGTAGTGAGTGACTGCCCACACCTCCTTAGACCATGTGGGAGTAGTCATGATCCCCCTCGGACACACCCCATCTAAGAACATGTTGTCATCCTTGTTGATTTTGAGGTATTTTTTTTTGAGTTGGTTAAACTCTAGTGACTCCTAAGGTGGCATTATTTCATAATTATCCAATGTTAATCCTTCATTTTCTAGCTAATATACCAATTTGTTGGCCTTTTTGCAGACATGAGAGGGATTGATGTTGGAGATAGAGTGAGTTACAATGGATATTTACATGAACCTAACCAAGAGTCTCCAATTTTGTGATACTATATCTAGGTTGGTGCCCCCAAGTATTTTGGAAAGAGATTGGATTATCACTGATGAAACCCCTTCCACAATGAGTTTATTGTAGCTAAGTTGATGAGTCACATGCAGTCCCTTCACCAAGCTATCAAGTTCCTCTACATTATTGGTGATTTTACCCAAATAGACAATGAAAATTAAGAGAATGGCACATATGTCATCCTTGACATCCTCTCCTTCCCTGGCTATACTTGGATTACCTTTAGCTACTCCATTGAAATTTATTTTGGAAAAACCCTTGAGTGGCCTAGTATAAATATCTAGAGAGAGATGTTGAGAAATGGGATTATACCTAATAGAAGAGAGTGAACTTTGTTCAAATTTCCAATCAACAAATATGATTTTATTTTACTCATGTTGGTCCTTAGCCTCCTTGAGGCAAGGATAAGCATTGATGGATTCTTGGATATTGGTTTGAATTTTATGCCATGTGGCTTATGTTCTCTTGTATCATTGTTTAAATATTATGTGATTGCGTTCTTTCCAAACTAACCACAACAGGAAGTATGGAAAGACATTTCGAGTTCTTCTTAAAACTAGGTTGTTGTGAGGAGGTTGTCTCCGCCTCTCCAACATTTGAACAATGTTTTCTCTAATGTGATCTAATTGTTTAAAGATAACAATATATATATCCTAGATTTCTAACACCTCTACACACCCATCAAAGAGGTTCTCTACCATTCCTTCCTCTACCTTGCACAAGTAGCAAATAGAAGGTCCCTCAAAACCTCTTTTTATGAGACTGTCCCAAGTTAGTGTAAGTCTTCGTGCTAGAGGATAGAGAAAAGTGGATACATTGGGCCAGAGTATTGTTTTCCAAATTTTCTGCTAGATGCCTCCTATGTCCTGGTGATTGTGCTTTACTTCTAAGTGGTATTCTTGGTTGACTAAAAAATTACCTTCTCCTTCTGATCCCTAATGTAATATGTCTTGTCAAAATTGGAAAATGATTATTCTTATACTCAAACAATCCTACAGACCTTTTATTTCCTCATTTGTTGTATCGTTTGGAAAATATGCCCCTAATTTGTTGGGTTGTTATATTCTTTTCAGTGAAATTGTAGTCGAGGTGGATAGACTAACAATCAAAGTCGAAGGAATCGAAAACTAGACAAAGTTTAAGGTCATTCGATCAAGTAAAGTCGAAGTCAAAGGAATCGATAGAAAGTCGAAGGTCGAGGTGGTTCGACTAGGTAAATTCGAAGTTGAAGACATCGACAACAATTCGAAGAGGTCAACCAACAAGAGGTCAACATGAAGGTGTGTGGCAATCAATTGAAGACCGAATGAAGGTCGACTAGTAGTCGACTGTAACAGAATCCTGATATTCATGGGATTTGTAGCCAATGATCCATGTGGATTTGTAACTGTCTTTGGGCACCTTTTCTTTAGGTTTTTTCCTACTATAAAGCCTATAAAGAAGGAGTGTTGCAATGTTGTAAACGCTGATGAAAAAAATAGTAAACCAATAATCGTAGAGGTTGTTGGTCATCCAGATGTAAGTCGAATTGACTGCAAGGTTGTTCTTGTGTAAAGAAATAAGGTATGATGTCGTTTGTGTCTTAGGTGTGGACTAAGGTTAGGCATGTAACCTTTTATTTTGAATGAATAAGATAATAAGAGAGAAGAATGCTCATGGAATGATGCTTTTTTCGGTTTGGGTTTCCAAGGTAAAATCTATGTGTAATGTGTGTTTTCTTTGTCATTTAGTTTATTTTTTTAATATTTCTTCCTCTCTTCTACTAGGTTTATAATGGAAGTATTTTTCATTTCCTAACACGTGGTATCGAATCTTGGTTTAACAGGTGGTATCAGAGCTTGGTTTAACAACCTTGGATCTGAGCTAAACCTTAGGTTCAGTAAGAGTCGTAAGTCATAAATTGATCCAGATTATTTTTAGAATGAAATGAAAGCAGAGATATTACAATGAAGTGCACATAAATATTACCAGAAACAGAGAAATACATTAATACATGATTTCTATTCATGAAAGAAATGTACAAAGACTGTAAAAATACATAGTGAAGACTCGCGAGAACAATGGAAACTTATCTCTGAGAAGAGATGTGAAGGCTATGCTCATTCGCAAGAAGATGAGTACAATGAGGCTCGAAAGGAATTTTTTATAATAAAATTGAATTCAAAAACCCAAGACATCCAAAAACCTAACCCTAGGAGATGAAGCACCAAAATTCATGTGCGCCCGGTTGGGGTAAGTTAGTACATCAACTTCTTGGGGTCGTAACTTTTGCATACGATCTCCGTTTTAGGCGTGTGATACCCCGTTGGAAAGGTATTTTTGAGACATACGCATTTTACCATCAAACCCTAATTTTGTCTATAGTTTGATTGTGGCAAGATAAGAAAACATTGTTTAGGGCCCCAAAACGGCCCAGGAAGTACATAAAGATGTACTGACATGAAAAATTCCATAATAAGTCAGTTGGAATAGGTGGGAGGCCACCATTATCCACCTGGATGTTGTGTAGGGATTCAGGACAACCCCGGAAGTGCATAACCCACAATTACAAAGATTCAAGAAATGCCCCCATTACAGAGAAATGTGCTGAAATGAAAATTGTCAATATGATCCAGGTGGAATTTGAAACAGGTGGGTGGCCACCAATATCCACCTGGACCAGTCCTCCCCCCTTAGGAAGCAATGGTCTCCATTACGTTGAGTTCCCAGGGAAGAGGGGAAATCGTTTGTTGAATTTGAATCTTGATGAGTTGTGTGTCTTGCTGGAGAAGTTGTGTTGCTTGGTCTATGGAATGTTGTCACGAACCTATTGTTGGTGGGGTTGAATCTGTTCCACCAACCGGTTGTCTCTGGATTTTATGGGGAATTTTGTAGGCACCATCGTAGGTGAAGAAACAATATCTTCTTTCTCTTCTTCAATTTGCTTTTGCTGGATAGAAAGTGTTGAGGTTGCAGTGGTTGCAGTGGCCTTCTATGCATCCTTTGAACAAACTGTGAAGAGGCTGAATTTTTCAGTATGAGAGATTACCTTGCGGCATTGTTTTGGTGGAAAAGTAGTTGGAACTACCTCTGGTATCCTATAGAGATGACCCCCCCGAGTAATAATGAAACTACGGGGTTGACACTCATAAACAACATGATGTTTCCATATATATGGTTGTCCCAAAACAACATCACATACATCAAGAGGGGAAACATCACACACTACCTCATCTTTGAAGGGTTGGATGCCATAGGACAGCGGCACTATTGATTGAAATGAAGATCTC
>ML808251.1:128758-139481 GCA_009831015.1 Picea engelmannii
ACCATCAACATCAATCCATGAATATTGACAAGTTGAGGATGTAAAGTATCTGATGCAAGAGAAACTATCTCTTTCAAAAGGAATTAACAAGAAAGATGAATCTTTGTATTATTCTTTTTCCCATCAAGATGGAGAATGCTCAAGGATGGATGAAGTAAGGAGAAATTCAAATGAATATGTCCTTCTTAAGCAATTAGTATTACCTTCCAACCCAGGGAAAGGTAACTTATGTAAGACATCTCCAGGAAGAGATGTGCATTCTAAAGAGGGAGTGAAGACATTTCCTACTAGTAAATGGTCTATGTATCCATATGCTTCACGTGGAACTAGTAACCATGATATGGAGAAATTTCAAAGAAGACGGTCCATGCAAGATAATCCCTCCAAGAACAAGGCTAAAGGTAAATGTCGTTTCTCGAAGCAAAGGAAAAGGGAGAATGAAAATAAGGGATCATGGTTCCGAGATGGAAACAAGACACTCTACTCTTATTGTGGTAAGAGTGGACATCATATAGAGAAATATTGGACACTTTATCCACACTTATGTCTGAAGCAGAACTGAAAATATGTAAAAGCACTTGCAAGAAGACAAGCAGCAGCAGCCCCAAATGAAGTTACTAGTCTTGCTGAAATATTTGAGAAATAATGCTTCTTAATGGTTTGTCTTAACAGAGTGATATGTGAAGACATTGAGGAATGGTTCTTGGAAAGTGGCTCATCTCGCCAAATGATAATGATGAGATAATTATTCCCTACTTTATCAAAGATCGACACAGATTGTTGCGTAGTATCTGAAACTAACACCAATCAAGCAATAAGAGGGTATGGATATGTAAGATTCCAAATCGAGTTGGGAGGATTTCAAGGAATAGATAATATGTTATATGTTCCAGATTTGAAAGTAGACATACTCTCAGTTGGGGATTTTGAATATGAAGGCTATGCAGTTGCATTCCATAATGGCCAGGTACTTGTGTACTCAAGGGAAGCTACTCAAGACACAACAATAGTGATTGGTGTTCGCAAAGAAAGGTTATATATGTTCCTAGGAAGACCTATAATATTGTAACATACCCAGCCACCCATAGGCTGGGGCATGATACCCTCAAGCCCTCCCTTGGACTTCTTTCTCTTACAGATGCCTTTTAAAAGTTAAGGATGCATAAAAGAAAAGACTTTAACAACATGCACAACAGTATCCAGCAAGCATGCATAATCTAAAGATTTAATTAAATGATAATTAAATATACATAACGGAAATGCATTCATATACATGTAAATGATACCATAACGGAGAGAAATTATCTTTATGAAAGATGACACCAATTGGTTGCAGACAAAGGACGTTCCACCCAACTGTAAACACTACTGTTCCAAATCCCAACAACAACGTCACCCCCGAGCCAGGGCTATGAATCCACAAGGATAGTTCCAGAGTGTTAATTGGATTCCCAAACCAGTCAACACCCAACCTCTCACAGGCTTCCCAGATCTCACAGCAATCCAAGTACCCATCTCTCTTCTACCCATCTTGCACCACCCGAGAGAACGGAACTCCACCCTTCTCTACCATGAAGTCCCTTTGGCAGTCCTTCTCCTTATACGAGCTCCAGCGCAACTGGTCCAGAATCTCAAGGCTGGAACTCTCAGGACTCGCAACTGTGAGAAACATTGGACACAGGCCAATGCATCTTAGACATGCGGCCTCAAGTCACAGATGGATCACACCAGTGACCACTACAGCCAACTATATCGTGGCTAATCTAAAGCAATTAGGTTCCCTTTCCCAAGCCAAGACGCAGATGACGGATGGATAAATGAACGAGTAAGTGGGTGCAAGGAGGTATGTGCATGAAAGTGCGTGAGGGATAGAATGGTGCGAATGCAGAAGTGAAGGAGAAAAGGAGCCAACGAACAAGCCCCCCATCAGACCAGGGGCGGGTTTAAGTAACTTAATGGGGAAATCAAGAACCTCCTGGCCTTCCCCAAGAATCTCACATAACCGATCCCCTCCCTTAGACAAAAATGGGTAATTAGAATAGGAATAAACACTTAGCCCCTCAATCCCCCTCTCTTATGGAATCATAGCCCCCTATAACTCTAGTCCTTGTACGTCTAGCAACTAGTCGTGTATTTATTATTAAAAATGATAAAAACATTACATGTATTGGGCACACTAGCCTTTTAATAATTGTTTGGGCACTCTGGCCTCTCAGCATTGTAAAAATACATTATTTAAAGTGGGAGTTCAAAACCTGGGGTGTTACATCCCCTCCCCCTTATTTTGGCACTTTCCTCAGTGCATATACAAAATAGAGATCAAAATCTCAAATTTATTCAAAAATATGTGGGTACTATGCCCACATGGCATATTCATGCTCCTAGGTAGCATCTTCAGGACCGTAGCAAGTCCACTTAACTTTTACCAGCTCTATAACTCGATTCCAGAGAATTTTGACTTTTTTGTCCAATACCTGCACTGACTAAACCTAAAAATCTCCCTCTGTCTCTACCTGAATCAGATTCCAATCAATAACATGGTTAGGGTCATGTACATATTTCTTTAGTAAAGAGACATGAAATACATTATGCACATTCATGGAAGCAGCCAATGCAAGCATGTATGCAACTGGCCCTATTCTGTCCAATATTTCAAATGGACCACAAAATCTGGCTTCCAACTTTGTACAACTACCCAATTTCAAAGAGATTTTCTTGGGCTTCACTTTCAAAAGTACATGTTCCCCTACTTTAAACTCTCTAGTTGTCATGTTCTTGTCTGCATAAAATTTCTGTCTATCCTAAGCTGCCTTTAGATTTTGCTTGATCTTGACCACCTGGTCTTCCATGTCCTTGAGAAACTCCGACCCAAGTATCACTCTATCTGTTGGGTTGTCCCAGCTTACTGGAGTATCTCCTTTCCTACCATACAAGGCTTCAAATGGACTCATTCTCAATGAAGCTTGATACCCATTATTATATGAAAACTCAACCATGTGTAAGTAATCTTCCCACTTAGATGGATTATCCATCACAAACATTCTCAGCATGTCTTCAATTATTCGATTAACTCTCTTTGTTTTCCCATCTGTCTGGGGATGATATGTTGTGCTAAATTTTAGATTTGTGCCAAATCCTTTAAAAAATCCCCTCCATAAATTGGAGGCAAACTTTGTATCTTTGTCCGAGACAATTGTCCTAGGTATCCCATGCAACCTAGCAATTTCCTTCATGAAAATTTATGCAATATTAGTCGTTGTATGCGTTGTCTTCACAGGCACAAAATGAGCGGCCTTTGTTAATTTGTCAACCACTGCCATGATTGAATCATGTTTCTTATTCGTTCTGGGTAATTCTGTGATGAAATCCATGGTGATCACTTCCCATTTCTTCTCTTGGATTGGCAATGGCTGGTGCCTATGCTCAGCCTTTACCTTCTGACATTACATACATCGAGTGACGTAATCAACAACATCCTTCTTCATTCCCGGCCAAAATAATTGGCTTCTTATTGCTGTAATTGTTTTCTGGTAACCAGGATGTCCAACATAAGGAACATCATGCATTTCCTTCAGTACCAAATTCCTCAGTTTTCCAAAACTAGGAACATAGATTCTATTTTTATGCATGAGTAGTCCATCTTCCTTTATCTCATACTCCTTTATTTTCTACTTTACATCTCCTTGTTGTAATTTTTCCTTTACCTGTAGGTAATGCTGGTCTGTAACAAGACTATCTAAAATTCTTCTCTTCAAGTCTGACTGATGGATACTGACAGCAGTAGCATGCATGATATGCACTCTTCTACTAAGTGTATTGAAGACTTTATTCTCCTTTCCCTTGATATGCTTGATATCGAAGTCATATTCACTTAGAAATTACAACCATCTTGTTTGCCTGGCATTCAAGGTCGGTTGTTCAAAAATATACTTCAGGCCAATGTGGTTTGTCCTTAATTCAAATTTCTTCCCCATGAGATAATGCCTCCACATCCTCAAGGCATGAATAATGGAAAAAAGTTCCAAGTCGTGGGTGGCATAGTTCCTCTCATGTTCCTTAATCTTTCTGGACTCATATCCAATGACATGTCCATTTTTCATGAGGACTCCCCCAAGTCCTTCCTTACATGCGTTTGTACATACCAAAAAACTTTCATTTGGGTCAACAATCATTAACACAGGTGCACTAGTAAGTAATTCCTTCAACAGATTAAAATTCTTTTCACACTTGAGTGTCCATTCAAATTTAGTTCACTTCTTTTGCAAAGAAGTGATGGGATGAGCAATCTTAGAGAACCCTACTATGAACCTTCTGTAGTATCCAACTAATCCCATAAAATATCTAACGTCTGACACATTTCTGGTTGTTAGTCATCCTCTAATGGCTTCGATCTTCTCTGGATCTACTGCTATGCCCTGTTCTGAAATAATGTGTTCTAAGTAATGGATATGTTTTTGATAGAAAGAACACTTACTCAACTTGGCATACAACTGGTGTTCTCTCAGTACTTGCAATACCAGTCTTAAGTGATGTTCATGCTCCTCTTCAGACTTAGAATAGATAAGTATGTCATCCATAAATACTATGACAAACTTATCCAAATAATTCTTGAATATGCCATTCGTTAAGGACATGAAGACAGTTGGTTCATTGGTCAGTCCAAATGGCACCACTACAAATTCATAATGCCCATACCTAGTCCTAAAGGTTGTGTTATGAATGTCTTCTTCCTTGATTCTTGCCTGGTGGTATCCTTCCCTCGGGTCAATCTTTGAGAATGTCTTTTCTCCTCTTAGATGATCAAAGAGGTCATCAATTCGGGGTAGAGGATACTTGTTCTTTATAGTGTACTTGTTCATCTATCGGAAGTCAATACATAGCCTCAAGGTTCCATCCTTCTTTTTTGACAAAATTACTGGTGCTCCCCAAGGTGAAACACTTGGACGTATGTACCCTTTCTTCAACAATTCCTCCAACTGCATTTGTAATTCTTTTAACTCTGGTGTGCTCATTATGTAAGGTGTTTTTGACACCGGAGAATCTCCTGGCACTAAATCAATTGAGAAATCTATCTCCCTTCTTGGTGGCAATCCAGGTATTTCTTGGAATCCATATTTAAATTCCTGTAGTACCGAGAAATATCTGAGGCTTGGCCCCTTTGTATTATCTGTCTCTTCCACATGAGTTGCATACAATTGAAATCCCTCCATAAAACATATTTTTAGTTGTAAGGATGAAATCTCCCTTATAGAGATCGGTCTTGGAATTCCTTTCACAATGCTTTGTTTTCCATTTCCATCAAGACAGGTAAATGTCTTGTTATGACAATCTAGGAAAGCATGATTCTTGTCCAACCAATCCATTCCAATAATAATATCGTAAGACCCCAATGGTATGATATTTATATCAATACTAGTATTCATTCCATTAAGACTTATGGAACAACTTTTGACCATATCATAGATTCTTCTTTTGGTTCCAGTGGCTAACTGAACCAAAATTGTTTTTCCAAGTTTACTTTTCTCCAAATGTAATCTATCCACTATATTAGGATCAATGTAGCAATGACTTTCTCCTGAATCAATAAAAATAGCAACAAGTTGATTTATGATCTTACCTTCCACCTCGATCATATTGGACTGGTACTCTGCTTGTCAATCATCTAAAGATGCATATATTCTTCCCATACCTTCGACTGTTGTAGCCTCTTGGATGTTGTGCAGAGTCTTCACTATGTCCTTTCTGTGTGGGAAATCCTTGTACATGTGATATTCCTTGCATCCCCAACATTGGATTGGTGGTCTTCCCCTTTTTCCCAAGGAATATTCTTTCTTGAAATCTCCCTTAGCATATTGATCTTGATGATTTCTATTAGGATCATTCCTATTGAAGGGAGGTTTGAATCCTTTCCTCCTCTAATTAGACTTCACATTCTTCTTGTCCTTCCAAGATATCTTTAGGGATTCTCTTCCCTGGCCTTGCTCATACAAGTATTTAGCCTTCATGATAGCTTCAGTCAAGGTCTTGGAATCATCATACTTGATCTTTTCCTTATAAAAGGTTGGCAGTCCACATAGAAATCTCTTTATTTTCACTTTATCATCACCAATGAACCTGACATACTTTAACAATCCCAAGAAATTATTCTCGTACTCTGCCATAGTCATGCTTCCCAACCTGAGTTCAAAGAACTCCTGCATTTTCTTGTCATATAAATTCTCTGAGAGGTACTCCTTCTGGAAGTACTTCTTGAACTGCTTCCAATTGATCCTACTTTCATTAACATGTTCCACTTGCTTCAGTTGGTCCCACCACATTGCATCTTTCCCGGGTAAATGGTAGGTGGAAATCCTAGCTTCCAGGTTGGATGAATAGTTGTGCAACTGAAAATATCTCCTAAGCCCAAGAAACCATGCTTCGACATCATCTTCCCTTTATCTTTCACCATCGAAGGAAGGTGGCTTGAGCTTCCTCAGCTCTCCTTGCAAACTATCTATCTCTTGTTTCCTTCGTTGGTGTCTGACAGGAGACTCTTATGGACTGCTTACGGGATCTTCTGATGCATAAAACCTTCTTTCTAGGTAAGGAGGTGAGTGGTGTCCATGAGTTCTTCTAGAACTTCTGGAATAACCAGCTCTTCCACGATCATCCCTTCTTTCATGGCACCTTCCTTCTTCCTCTTGTATTGAGTTTGATCCCTTCTCCATTTGTCTCTACAACTAATTTAAGCTCTGCAACAATCGAGCATTTATCTGAATTTCCTCTCTCACCAGTCTCTCATTTTCTTCTTTGTAGCTCTGCACTTCCATCCTCACGCTTCTTACCATTTCTAGTAGTGTTTCCTGCTCTCATTTTCCCTTGCGTCCATTGGACTCTGTCTCTGGATTACCAACTCTGGTATTCTGGCCTTCGGCCTCCTTATCATGATTGGAGGTTGCCTCGCCTTCTTCCATTTCCTCAATACACATCCTGAGTTGATGTGCTTAGACCCCTTAATTCTGCAAAATGTCCAAACGACCATTTTGTTAGAATTATGCATACGATAAACAAAATTGCCAAACCATGCTACAGGTCTCTTTATTTATTTTTTTCATGGAGATAATATCCCCATTCTACGAAAATAACAGTGTCCTATTATCCTCGGCTGACATAGAATCTCATCCTATGCAAGCACTTCCTTCAAACCACCTTCCCAGGTGACCACGACTAGAAAATGCGACTAAATCCTTCCTTAACACTTTTCTGTCTCGAAGACAACCAATTCGGCCCTTAGCCCTCCTTCCCTTAGCTCCCAATCTGCATATGACCACGACCATGATCATGCGCTTAGCTGAAAAAAGCGCTTTTCCAGAGCTTCGGGACTTCAGAACTTCCAGCCAAGACCGGATCAATGGTCCTCATCCTCTTTCATGATCAACGATCAAGATCCACTTCGGGACTCCGCGCTTTGGGAGTCTCAACTTTCCTCTCTTGCCTCCTACCAGAACGCTTTTACCCAGAGTTCATGATCTGTTGATGGGTGTCCTCCCACATATCAATGGCTATGAATCGCTTCGGCTCTTTGAGCTTCAGAAGTTTCAAACCTTCCTCCTGCACTTTCTTCTGGAATCAACGGTCGATACGTACTCTGGCCTTTAGGAGTTTTCGACCCAACGCAACCTGTCACATATTTCCCCTCCAGAGTGCCCAGTCTCCAGACTGCACGATATTTTGCCACATGGTGAAATAATGGAAGCAGACACATGGCTCAATCAAGTGGGTGACATGTGTCACATTCTAACTGACTTTTCAATACTCCAAATGCTCAAAAATTATTGACACGTGGAACACATTCCATGTGTCCACGTCCTCCCAAGTGACATCCGTAAGCCATGTCACTTCGGAAATTTCAGGGTCCACATCATCTCCTGGTGACGCCCTCATGCCCCATCACGTCGGCTCTTCGGGCTTCGAGACTTCAGAATTTTCCATGCTAGCACACTTCCAATTCTCCCCAAATCTGTATTCCTGAACTCGCCAATCTGTCACCATGTGTCCTCCTGTATCAGACGACTAATATTCACTTTGGGTCTTCAGTCGAAGTCCATGGATCTGCACCGCGTTTCCTCCTTAATCTGACGGTTGAGGCTTACTTCGGGTCTTCGGACTTTGGAAATCTCAAATTTCAAAACTTATCTCGCCCCACTGGCTTTTATCCGAAGCCCTAGATCTGGTGACGCATGGCTCTCAGCAAATCAATGGCTGAGATACTCTCAGATGATCAGACGGTTGAGATTTACTTTGGCTCTTCGAGCTTCGGGAGTCTCAAATCTCAACTGAAAACCTCTCGAGCAGATTCCTACAAAGTTACTAATCTACTGACACATAACCTCTTGGTGATCGACGGTCAGGATCTACTTCGGACGATCCGATAGTCGATGTTTACATATGGTCTCCAACTCTCCGAGCTTCGGTAGTTTCAAATCTCAACTTCTCCTTGCTCGCTCTTTCCCGGAGTGATTTCACCCATAGCACATGATTGGTTGAAGCATGTACTCATATGGATCGATGGTCCCCAGCTAATTCGATTATTCGGAGTTTCGATGTTCGATCCCTAACCTGTCACATCACTGCATGACTTTCAATTTGCGGGGGCATGCATCAACGGTTTGGGGTAACCCGCTTTTCACCCCGCAATTCTCTTGATGCTAACACATAACCCCTTGGGGAAACCATGGTTTGGATTGCGGGACCGCCTTGGAAAATTATCTCCCATGCAACTTGGTTCCCCGCAATGCCTCATGTCCGTTGATCTCCCTCTCCCATGGGATCTGACGGTTGTGACCTTAACTCTTGCTTCCTTTTCATCGGATGACCCATTTTCGCCTGTCCTCTGATCCAACGATCCCATATCTCTCCTGATCCTACAGTGGTGATCTCTCCTGAATTCAAAAGGGACAATCACGATCCTTCGAACCCCTTACATGGATCTTTAACGTTCTATCTCCCGCGTAGATTCTGCAATTCCATTCCTCCTGATATTTTCAACTCCACTGTCAGAATTCGATCTCAACCCCGAGACTCTGACCAACAGACTCGGTCCATACCAGCCCGATGTTTCAACCAAAATCTATGATACCAAACTGTAACATACCCAGCCACCCACATGTTGGGGCATGCTACCCTCACACCTGCCCTTGGAATTCTTTCTCTTGCATATACCTTTTAAAATTTAAGGATGCATAAAAGAAAAGACTTTAACGACATGCACAACAATAACCAACAAGCATGCATAGTCTAAAGATTCAATTAAACGATAATTAAATATACACAACGGAAATACATTCATATACATGTAAATGATACCATAACATAGAGCACTTATCTTTATGAAATATGACACCAACTAGTTGCATACCAAGGACGTTCCACCCAACCGTAGACACTATTGTTCCAAATCTCAACAGTAGCGTCACCCCCGATCCAGGGCTATGAATCCACAAGGACAGTTCCAGAGTGTTACTTGGCTTCCCAAACTAGTCAGCACCCAAGCTCTCATAGGCTTCCCAACTCTCACAAAAATCCAAGTACCCAACTCTCTTCTACCCAGCTTACACCACCCGAGAGAATGGACCTCCACCCTTCTCTGCCATGCAGTCCCTCAAGCAATCCTTCTCCTTATACAGGCTCCAGCGTAACTGGTCCAGAATCTCAAGGCTAGAACTCTCAGGACTTGGAGATGTGAGCAACACTGGACACAGGCCAACGCATTTCAGACATGCGGCCTCAGGTCACGGTTGGATCACACCAACGACCACTACAACCAACTATCCCCTGGCTAATCTTCAGAAATTTGGTTCCCTTTCCCAAGCCAAGACGCAGATGATGGATAGATCAATGAACAGGTAAGTGGGTGCATGGAGGTGCGTACATGAAAGTGCATGAGGGATAGAATGGTGAAAATGCGGAAGTGAAGGAGAAAACAAGCCAACGACCAAAACCCCCATCAGACCTGAGGCGGGTTTAAGTCACTTCATGGGGAAATCAAGAACCTCGTGACCTTCCCCAAGAAGCTCACGTAATCGATCCCCTACCTTAGACAAAAATGGGTAATTATAATAGGAATAAACATGTATCCCCTCAAGCCCCCTCTCTTGTGGAATCATAACCCCGTATAACTCTAGTCATTGTCTGTCTAGCAGCCAGTCGTGTATTTATTATTAAAAATGATAAAAAAAAATTACATGTCTTGGGCACACTAGCCTTTTAATAATTGTTTGGGCACTCTATCCTCTCAGCATTGTAACAATACATTATTTAAAATGGGGGTTCAAAACCTAGGGTGTTACAAATATGGTCTAATGGTTTCTTGGATTCGACATCAAATTTTGCGTTAGATTCAATATCGTGTTTAGCATCAGTGTCAGAGGCATTCTTAGGGATAGGAAGTTGTGAGACTCCTTCCAGTACTAAAGGGAGGACGAGTCCATGAATAAACCATCGATGAGAAGAGATTTCATTGTAAATATGTATATTTGTAAATGTAAGTTGATATGCATATGTAGATACCTCCTAAAGTCTATTTAGAATACTTGTAAGCCACTCATTGTAGATTATAAGAGTGAGAGGAATTTTGTAAAATTTATATATAGCCACCTTATATGTTGAATATAGGATGAGGATGGGAGTGGATGTTGAATACATGATTCAGATTCAGATTCAGATGTTGCAGAGATTTAGTGAG